>JAUUTY010001384.1:0-57305 GCA_030979885.1 Lolium multiflorum
TTCTCTATTTTTTGTTGGAAGTGCTAATATCCTATTCAAGAAGATGTGTGATCAGCGATTTCATGACCCCCCCACGCCCAAATCTAGCTAGTTTGACAATCAGTATAGCATTCATAAAGGCGTGTGGAGTGTGTCTCGGCAAAAATCGCTAGATTTGGTCCTGTTGCTTCAGTTATGCTTCTCTTCATCGACGACGATTGCTTCTCTTATTACGTTGGTCCCTCTTTAGATTTAGTACAGCGACTTTCTTCTCTTTACTTCAACAAGCTCTCTTGTAACAAGTTTTGCTCCAGCTCGTTCGATGCTTGTAGTCATCGTTTCGTCGATATGCGGTTAAAGACATGTTTGTATTTATTATTACTTTTATGTTTATATATATTTTTGATGCGTATGAATAGATGTTGGACTTTTTTTCAAACAGCAACACATATGAAAATCTGCAGAGAGTGACCTAGAAACTTAGCAAAAATAGCATAAGAAAATAATATTACAGTTAAGTCTTTTGAATCTGCCAAGATGGTGTACTACGCCAACCTCCCAGCACGTTGCCATGTACTCCCTCCGGTCCCTTGCAAATGACTTGAATTTAGTATAAAGTTGCACTAGATTCGAGTCAATTAAAGGATTGAGAGAAAGCTCGCTAGAAGAGGAGCCAAGATTGTAATGTCCTATCTACCCTCATTGTCGCTTTTGAGGCTTTAAGAGGCTAGACGATGATAAACCAGCTAGTAGCGGGGGTGCTCGTCCATGTGGCATCGGTAGGATTGCCAATGCCTCCTCACTCTCACCGGCCCGTCGAGGCTTTCTCTCACTCTCACCCTCTCACCCCACGTTGCCAATGCACGGGCTATAGTACCATTTTCTCATGTCTCTCCCACATCACCATTCCTTTTCACGTAAGTTATTTCACTCGATTTATTTTAGACATTCAAAATAATGCAAGAAAATTATTTTATTCAACTTAAAATATTACCGATTACATAATAATTAATAAAATTGCATAATAAATATTAAAAATTACATAATAAATAAAAATTCTACTCCTCTTCCTCTTCTTCTGCTCCTCCTCCTCGTGGGTCATCTTCTTCCGGACCATATGGCGCCGGAGAGTGGGCATATAACCCATATGACGGAGGTGGTGTGCGGGAGGTATAAAGCTTTCGGGGATACGGCGAAAGACCGACATTAGTGCGACGATGTGTCGGAGAGAGATCATCTAGGCCTGTGGTGACCCGTCGGGCCTAACGAATCCGTGAACGTGGTCCAAATCTGGTGGGAGTCAGCGGGACATGGTGGAGAAGGATTGATGTGAATAGTGTCAGATCTGGTTGAATATTTCACACCCAGATTTTGGCATTGCATATATAACATAGATGTGTGTTGTGATTTTTTTTCAGATTTTTTGAAGTACCAACGGCTACCCAGCCCCTTTAGGCGAGGTGGATCGATGGATGCATTTGTCCTCATTGCTCGTTACACACTACCATACTCGCTCTCGTGCCTCTCGCCCGCATCTCGCCCGCCTGCACCCGCTCTGTCGCCAGCCTCTGCCAGCCCCACTCTACTTGAGTGATGCGCGTAGATGTACACGTCCTTTGAGAACCCCAAAGGAGGAGGGCCATGATCTGGTGGCAAGTTTCCTCGAAATCGGCAAGGAGTTTAATCGAACAACTTGAGAGAGCCAAGAAAGCACGTTCGAAGGTTGATGGTGGCGAAATGTGATGCGAGCGCAACATGAGTTAAAGTACATCGTGATGGAACTTTACTGCAACACAACAAAGTACTTTACTTAAGCAAGCAGTGAGTTGTCAATCACCATTTAACAACAAAGGATTAACAGTATTGTGTGGAAGATGATTGTTGCAAAGGAAAGCAGGTAAAACAAGTATTCATTAGATTATATGCGATGTAAGAATGGGGCCAAGAGTCATAGTTCACTAAGAATTGTCTCTCCCATAAGATAAAAACATGTTGGGTGAACAAATTACCGGCAATTGACAAATAGAGAGGGCATAACAATGCATATACATGATATGATAAATATGGTGAGATTTATGGGCATTGCGACAAAGTACATAGACCGCCATCCAAGTGCATCTATGCCTAAAAAGTCCACCTTCAGGTTATCATCAGAACCCCATTCGGTATTAAGTTTGCAGAAGCAACAGACAATTACATTAAGTATGGTGCGTAGTAGCAATAGAGCAACTACATCCTTGAACTCTAGAATCAATGTTTTATCCCTAGGCAACAACACATCACAACCTTAGAACTTTTTGTCACTGTCCCAGATTCAATTGAGGCATGAACCCACTATCGAAAACATAAATACTCCCTCTTGGAGTTAAGAGCAAAAACTTGGCCGAGCCTCTACTAATATGGAGAACAACATGAGATCATAAACCACACATAAACAATAGATTGATAATCAACATAACATGGTATTCTCTATCCATCGGATCCCTACAAACACAACATGGTATTTACGGATAGATGATCTTGATCATGTTGAGCAGCTCACAAGATCAACAATAAGAAGCACAATTAGGGAGAAGGCGACCATCCAGCTGCTGGACCCTTAGTCCGGTGAGCTTCTCACTCATCACTCGGAGGGCGACCATGGCGGTGTGAAGTCCTCGGGAGATGAATCCCTCTCCAGCGGTGCGGGCAATCTATGAATCCCAGAGATGGGATTCGCGGCGCGGCGTCTGCGGAAGGTTTTCCGTGTGGCGACTCTCGGTACTGGGGGTTTCGCGACGGGGGCTTTAAGTAGGCGGAAGGAGACGGGTCAAGGAGAAAGCGCTACAAAGGAGCCCACCTCGGTCGGCGCAGCCGGGGAGCCACCAGGCATGCCCATGCAGTGACCAATAAGCCACCGTGTGCTCGACTCCCCTTCGGTCTTACGGAGCTAAGTGCAAAAATAGGACACAGGCGTTGATTTCGTCCAATTACGAGAATATTTCGTTACTAGGATTTCTACCAAAAACAACGAAAAAACAACTCATTGGCTCTTCGGCATCTTATTAATAGGTTAGTTCAGAAAATGCGTAAATACGACATATAATGTGCATAAAACATGTGGGTATCATCAATAAAGTAACATGGAACATAGAAAATTATCGTGCGTTGAAACGTATCGAAGCATCTAAGCAGTTACACCGTCCGCGATAAAATGATAACAAAGGAATAATTCCTAGTGACAACTGCCATCATAATCTTGATCATACTATTTGTAAACATATGTAAGTAATGAATGCAGTGATCAAAACAATGGTAATGACATGAGTAAACAAGATCATAAAGCCAAGACTTTTCATGAATAGTACTTTCAAGACAAGCATAAATAAGTCTTGCATAAGAGTTAACTCGTAAGCAATAAATCAAAGTAAAGGTATTGAAGCAACACAAAGAAAGATTGTTTCAGCTGTTGCTTTCAACTTATAACATGTATATCTCATAGATATATTGTCAACATAAAGTAATATAACAAGTGCGATATGCAAGTATGTAGGAATCAATGCACGGTTCACAAGTATTTGCTTCTTAGGTGGAGGAATGGGTAAAGCCCGACTCAACAATAAAAGTAAAAAGAATGGTCCTTCAAAGAAGAAAGCATCGTCGCTGTATTTGTGCTAGAGCTTTTATTTGAAAACATGAAACAATTTTGTCAACGGTAGTAATAAAGCATATAGGTTATGTAAATTATATCTTACAAGTTACAAGCCTCATGCATAGTATACTAATAGTGCCGCACCCCTTGTCCTGCCAACTTGGACTACACTACAAGAAAAGTTACGATGAACGCGTCTCGAAAATCGTCGCTAAGGAGTATTTTCCGTCGCCTATGAGCTAACCGGGACGATATGGGTTAGTTGTAGAGCTGCGTCGGAGGGCAGAAGTCAACGACGATTTTGATTAAGATCGCGCGGCGCCTTAGCCACGGAAAATCGGACCGTTGTACAAGTGTTTTCGCGAGCCCGTTGACTGCTGACATCATGCAAACTGGCAGTTAACGGCGTTAACCGGCTGAAACACCGTGGTAGATGGTAGGCCCACACGAGGCCTGCCACGTCTTAAGCGGGCCGGGCCAGATGACATAGTTTGACTGGTCAACTATATAGCTGGGCTGGTCCATTAGTTACGTGGGCCGGGCCTAACCTCTAAGGTTGACTGGTCAAAACTTAAATGGGCCGGCCCATTTAACATGTGGGGTCCACCTTACGGCTTCTTAAGCGAGCCAAGAAGCAAGTGGACGGGCCAAAAACACGGGTAGGTCCCACTTTCTGTTAAAAGGCATTACATTGTGTGTAGAGTCACCGTATAGCAAATGAGCAAGCCCAACAAGCAATTGAGGCGGGCCAAAGCACGGTGGAGTCGCTTTCCGGTTGAACCGGCCCATTTCGTTTGTCGGGGTCCACCATGCGACAAGTGGGCCGGCCCAACAAAATAGTGGGCGAACCAAAAATACAGGTGGGTCCTTTCACGATGAGGCCGGCCCATTTAGTATATGGGGTCTTGTAGCAAGTGGGTGACGACAAGATGGTGGGCCGGGCAAAGCACAGTGGTCCCACTTTCCTGGTAAAGGCGGCCCAATTAGTATGGGGTCCGCCATATGGCAGGTGGGCAGCCCAACAGGATAGTGGGCGGGCAAAAATCACAGTGGAATCCCCACTTTCCTCTTAAGGCGTGACCCATTTGGTATGTGGAACCACCATGTAGCAAGTGGGCCGGCCCAACAAGATAGTGGGCCGTGCCAAAAACACATGTGGGTCCCACTTTCATTGGCCGGCCCAACTAGTATGTGGGTTCCACCATATAGCAAGTCGGCGAAGCCCAGCAAATGGTGGGCGGGCCAAAAACACGAGTGGGTCCCACTTTTTCCTCTTAAAAGGGCGCCATTTATTATGTGGGGTCCATAACTCATCATTGGCCAACAATTAGTGGGCCGGCCCGATGGTTGGTGGGGTCCACGCCCAAAACAGGAGTAGACCGGCCCAATTGGTAGTAATAGGGTCACCAAGTAATCAAATGGGCCAGCCCAAGAAGTAAGTGGAACGACCCGTTTAGGATTCTTGTTATATCACAGGCATAATATGCGCTTGGGATTTTGTGACCGAGGCATATGTGATTCCTTAATTGGACCGTTTAAGGGATGGGAATTCGTGATTTAGATATTGAGAATATTTACGCAGCATTGATTTCTCTCGGATAGCCTCACTTACCACAAGCACCAAAGAAAAAATGCGCGAAAGAACTATAAAAACTAACTAAATATTACATCAGCTGCAAGGCATTGAAAAAATATTACAGAACCCAGAGAAATTGAATGGTAATTAAACCTAGCAATACAATGAAGCGATCCGGCAATCTTTTAAGTTGTCCATGCAGCACCTATATCTGAAACAAAGACATTACAAGTTAAGACAGCAACAATGGAAAGGCAAAGACACTACAATATTGTTTGGCAAAGAATTTGGAACTCATCATTTCGTCGTTATAACAAGATCATTGTAATGCGCACAATAAGCAAACAAAGAGTGCATGCCGCATACCAACAGCCAATATAACAGAGCATGTTAGAATGAAACAGCAGACTTACTACTGTCGAGTCCCATGCAAACCAACATGTTCAGGGAGTACAAATTGGCATGAACAACATAGTAGCAGGCTATAAATTTTGTAACAACGACTGAGCAAGATGAAGTTATGATGGCTACATCTACAGAGCAGGGAATGTAAACCAAAAATAGAAGTTACGATGGCAAAAGCTAAAGAGGAGGGAATGTGAACCAACATGTGCCAAGTGCAATTACTTCACTTTGGCCGTGAACTAAATAATACTCCTGAACTTATAGTGAAGGGGATGCAAATCAAGATGTTTCGGGATATAAACTTGTAATGAGCAACACATGGAGGATAGTTAATGCTGGAGCTTAGGATGGACCAGATACAGAATATAGTGGGATCACCTGTGAACTTGTATAAGAGGGAATGCAAACCAATATGTTCAGCTTTCCATATGTGAGCGTCATGCCAAGTCAGAGAAACAAGTCAATAATGCAGCTTTTGAAGAACAAGATGGCACGCAAAATTATTATCTAGTAGTATGACAAGTTTATTTGTACTACAGGCTAGATAGCAGAGTGATAGCATGCCAAACTAAGTCCTTACTTTGTTAGCTTACAATGAACTAGATACAAAACAATGGCATCACCTGTAGTACAGGGAATGCAAGCCAACATGTTCATGGAGTAAAAAATTGGCACAAACAACATAGTAGCAGGCCATAATTTTTGTAACAACGACTGAGCAAGATAAAGTTATGATGGCTAGATCTACAGAGCAGGGAATGTAAACCAAATATAGAAGTTACGATGCCAAAAGCTATAGAGCAGGGAATGCGAACCAACATGTGCAATTACTTAAAATTGGCCATGAACTAAATAATAGCAGGATGTTACTATAATACCTACAGTATAATTTTTGTAACAACGACTGAGCAAGATAGAAGTTATGATGGCTACATCTACAGAGCAGGGAATGCAAACCAAAATGTTCAATCGCTTAAAGTTAGCAATGAAGTAGAAAATAGGAACGTGTTACGGTCATAGCTAGGAATGAACTAAAAGAGCTTCAGACAAACAAGCATCTGAACCCAGAACATGGCGCTAAAACAAGGGACTTACATTAGGAGAAGCACTCTGTGGGAGTCACAGCAGATCTTCCTGGGGTTGATAGATCCGGTGATGAAGTACGCTACATGTGCTACTTGGGGTTGGAGAGACGGCCATTACACTTCATGGTTACTCATCTCATCTGCAAAAACGTAACGGCGCGTCGTTAGCACAAACAGGTTCCCCCAAGATTAAACAAGAACTTGCAGGCAAGCAATAGAAAAGCGACAGTAGAAGAGTTTAGATCATGCACTGCGCCGGTGAAGCAGATCCGGTTCATGCACAGCGGTGTCGGTGAGCAAGATCCGATGCGGTGGACGACGGATCCGGCGAAGCGGCTCCGGCGGGGTGGACGATACCGCAGCTGAAGCGACTGCGGTAGACTGCTGGATGAGCATATGGTTTCGAGGTTCGGCGGGGATGATCCGGTCCGGTTGATGACGGCGTCGATGAAGCGGCTCCGGCAGGCAGACGAGGAGCGCGAGGGCTCGGGTAGGCCAGGGAAGTCCGGCGGGGATGTTCCGGTGCGGTGGTCGTGGAGGTGGTAGAGAGAGGGACTTGAGAAGTTCCGGTGGGTGGTCTCAGATGAGAGACTGAAGGAAATGTATTTTTTTTGGGAGGGTTTCCGGGCTAGGGAGGTGGTGATCGAAAAAATGACGGGCAAACCCCTCACCAACCGACTTTGCTGTCATCTCCACAGGGGTAGAATGGGAATTTGGAAGCGTGTGAAATTTTTGTATTTTGTGGGCGGGAAGTTTTGCCGCTATGAGATTTTGAATTTCGCTAAGGTACAAGTATAATGATAAAAAATTGTGACACCGTACTAGTACCTCTGTTCATGGCCGAGTGCAAAATCAAATCATCATCACGTTGAATATAGGTCACTACCATGATCATGATCTATCTTCTTAATCCCATTCAAAAATGCGTTTGAAATATTTCAGGATTGGTGGGAGATTTTGCCGCCCGACAGAGATTAAATTAAACCACACGTTCGACAATTCAAACTTGAGACCTTGGCTATGATACCATTTAAGTTCGAACTGATTCAAAAAAGGCTAGGCAATTAATTTATATAACATCCACAGGAACAACTACCAAGTTGATCCCAACCGCAGATAAATGCATCCACCAACAAAAGTCTGAACGGTGCCTTAATCTAAGGAAACATTTCACAAGACCAATGTACTCACTATGTTAGTGTTCATCTCCAATTATCTATGGCATTTTCTTAGTCTTTGGGAGATTATAACGAACTTGATTGGCCTCGTGCAGTAGGGCATCACATGCTTCTAATCTCGATCTCAACATGTCAACTTTTGTTCTTAGCATAGCTGTTGCAACTCGTTCTACTTGGAGTTGTTCCTCCAAAACTTGAGCAGAGAAAGACTTGGACTTGGGCTTCAAAACCCAGCATTTCGCAGGAAAGAGTTTTTGGTGATATCTTTATCTTTCCCGGGTTTTGCCATCTCAAATTTCATATTAGCCAGACAAGTTTTGAGTTGTGTAAAAAGAAAAGTTATTACAGAGAAAAATGCAGATGGTAGATTTAATGTGTACGAACTACTTTTAATCATACAAGTTGACATGCCTGACTATAATAAGGACCATCTATCTTGCTAGCAGGCATAATTATTAATGGGCTACCATGTACGGGAACCGTATCCTCTAACGTGAAGGAGCTAAGTCAGGAAAAATAAAGAAGCAAAGTCAGGCTTCTGTAGCATAAGTACAAGGTTATGCACTGTCTTTAACTAATAAAGGTGATTACTGTAGATGTTTAAAAACTAAACTAAATTTTATTACACCATAATTTTCTCTGCATGTAATTACTTCAAATGCAAGACACAAGTTTGTATTGTGCAAATTAATTTAAATTATTTGGATTTTAGACATATGGTTTGGGGGAAGGAAAGTTAGAGTACTGTAGCTTCTCTAACTTTTCACCTTCAAGTTAGAGTACTGTAGCTTCTCTAACTTTTCACCCATGTACGTAGTCCTTCCAAGAAACAGCCGTTATTGCATTACGAGCAGAAAATAGTTCACACGTGCGCTCAGATTCAAATTTTCAGCATGCAGTCGATTTATGGTTTAATTGAAGTACACATCAGGATATTATTTCACACAAAATACAGCAGCCACATGGAACATATCTAATTTTAGTACAACAACAAAATTTGCAATTATTACAGACCACGAAATTTTGAACGAAATTTTGAGCAGTAATTAATTACAGCATTGGCATCAGCAGTCCACTTGACTGAACAACAGAATCAAAGTTTATTTAGACACCTTCAATTCCCAGACACATCACAACTGGCTTACCATGACAAGTGCATAGGAGATTCTTTAGAACATTTTCTGTCAAAGTTTGCCTATTTTTCAATTCATGTATCTCTTGGCGTGTCTTGGCAATTAATTCATCAGCATCTTTGTTTTCCCGCCCAAATATATCAACTGCCTCTTGGAGTGCATCCCCGAAATCTCTTTGTGCCGGATTAAGTTGACCAATAGATACCATGGGCCTATGCGAGCAATATGCACTCTCACTGCTGCTTTGTGAAACATCAATACTTGAGGCATTGGCCCTTGCTTCTGGCATTGTAGCTTTATTTGAAGCCTGAAATTTAGATAAAACAAGTTACAACATCATATGATGCAATAAAAGACCTCCAATTTCAAGAACATCATTGAGCTGATATAACACAACAAGCAATCAAAAATAGAGCCTCGTACATCTATTTCTTCTGGAATGGTTGGTGTACTGGACTCAGTGGACCAATGAGAGCACGTGCCACTGTCACTGTTGCTCTGTGAAATGACCGCAACACTTGATAAATGGGTTGTCCCTACTGACATTACAGCTTTGTTTGCAGGCTGAAACTAAGACAAAACAAGTTAAAATGCAATACAATACAAGGCAAACAAACAGCATTGTTGACATAATTTTGAAAGAACCATGGGCAGATACAACAAAGAAACCAGTTAAGCCACATGCCTCTTAGAACAAACCAAACTAGATCATGGCGATGATGTATACAATGAACCAAGCAACTAGACATCATGTGCCCAATAACGAAGCCAGGTCACTGCACAGAAGAAATCTAGCAAATAGCCAAATACAGTCAAAAGATGTGCATGTTGGATTTGATACTATTAGGAAAATAATGTATGATTGATTTAAGCATGACTCAGATAGTGCCTTCGACATCGCAGAAGGTCAATGCAACAATTAATTGTATGGCTTGTATGAAGTGCCATAACATTTAAATTAAGCATAACGAGGCATTGCTTAATCTGAGAACTGAGTGCTAGCTCAGTGGCAAGGCTTGCGAGTGCGCAGCCAGCCCACCCGGGTTCGAGTCCCAACAGGACCGAATTAAACGGGGTGTTATCTAGCGCGTATAAATTCGCTGCTAGAGAGGTCTCATCATCTATCTCACAACGTATAGACAAGGGAGGGAATCTTCCTACGTTGGTCAACGTTTAGGCAATGCTTAATCTTGAATTCATGATCAAACTCAAACAAAAAAGGGCATATAACAAGTAGCACCATGTGCATCATGTATAATAGATTACTAGAAACTGAATGAAGCAATTGAACATGGAGCGTATTATATAAACAGCCAGATCATTTGAATATGGATATACCACATCATGTCAATGGGACTCAGAAAAACAAAGCTAGACATTTAAACAAGTAATATAACTATTTTTTCACCATGTTTCAAGTAGAATAGGAAGCTAGGTTAGGAATAAAGCAATCATGTTTCAAGTAGAATAGGAAGCTAGGTTAGGAATAAAGCAATAAAAAAACACAAAGTGCATCATTTCAGCTAGGATCATTTCTATCAAACTTCATGCACTAGCCATGGAACAACAGGCAAACTCAATGAAGCAACAGGCAAAAAATTAACATAATAGAATTTCAGGACTTGTATTAACATAGCCAAATCATGTAACTTATACCCAGGCATGCCGGATGCCAGATGGGTCAAAGGCAGTGTGCAATGTTCCATATGGTCATTGTTTATATTTTATTAGATTCCATTAGGCAACTTAGGTAGTGCAACATACAGAAAATGATGCAATTGAACTATGCACAGGAGGTAAATTAACATTCCAAAAAAAACAGGGAACTTACGTGAGCTTTTTTTTGAGTCACACGGACCTCATCGGGTACTTGGACAGAAGAACCTGGTGCCTCACTGTTTCTCCTCTGCATGAAGGAGAGGCCAATTGTAAACAGAAACAGGTCCAAGATATAGAAGTTTGCATTAAGCAATATACAAAAAAACAGCAGGTACTTACATGATTATAGGCGAGCTTTACTCTACGTTTATGAGTGTAAGATGTGCCTGCTGCACGTGTAATAACAACAAACAGTTACGAGTCACGGCTTTGCTATAATTAAATTGACACCAAATAGTAGTAGAAGCCATGGTTCAAAAAAGCGTACGCCTAGGTACGCTTAAGCGCGCTTAAGCGCTGAGCGGTTGTCTTCCGCTTCGCTTTTGGCCTAAGCGTTCGATTAAGCGAGACAGGGAATCTGGTCGTGTTTTGTGCTAGAATCTCCTCTATGCGAGTGTTGGTGTGTTGCCTGTGTTGCTCTGCTCCTTGCTCGATGCATTGATGGTGATTAGGTCTGGCTTAGCTGCTTGCTACTCCTCTACTGCTTAGCTGCTTGCTACTCCAGTAAAGCTTAGCTGCTTGTTTGTGTTTGTTACATTGTTTGCTTAGCTGCTTGTGTGTTTATAAGAAATTGGAGCAAAACCGAGGCTAACCAAGGTATTAATCCCCGTATTCCTCAGAAATGTAGCATTACATGCTTAGGATACAAATTTACAGCATATTATAGGGGTATATGTGCCCATCTTGACTTCCCTGTTTCATGTTCGTACGATTTTAGCCTGAGCGCTTAAGCGGCGCTTAAGCTCGCTTAAGCAGCAGTTCCTCTAAGCAGTGCCTCACCGCTCGCTTAGCGCCTAGCGCTTTTTTGAACCTTGGTAGAAGCATTATGACGTGCATAAACATGTAATACAGGATCGCAGAAAGATATCAAACATGATGTAACTAGAGCAGTAGCCTACGGCCAAATAGTGAGAAATTGTAATCGTGTCAATTGTGGACTTGTATAGCCTACCCCAACTTGTTTGGGAATAAAGGCTTTGTTGTTGTTGTTGTTGTTGTCAATCGTGGACATGTAGAGCATTCAACGGCTCATGATTGGTGGCTCATATTTTGTAGAGTTTCAGCGAATGGGTGGGTTAGGTTACTCAGACCACCACACTGTATTTATATCATCTGAGTTAGGGTTACAATACTACTGGACATGGGCCTCTATGGGCCTCACACTGGATACAATATTACTACAGCGCTACTACTAAACTCACTCATGGTAACACACCCCCTCAAGATGATCATGGGTAAACAACCATGGCCATCTTGCAACAACAACATGACACATATGACAACTACCAGTAATGAACATTCAGCATAACTCCTAGGATACATGACAGCATTGCACTTTCCATCATCTTGTCATCTCGATTCATCTCTTCATCAGCAGCGAAGATATCCAGCTTCAACCATCTGGGATACGCACAACTCCTAACCATACACGTCCTCAACAACCCCGGCTGCCTCACCACACAAGTTCCGCAGAACCATCCACACTCGCCTCAATGTCCTCAGCCTCTCTTCTCCACTCTGCCCGGCCACCTCTTCCGTCTCTCCCACAAACCCCCAGCCAACTCCTGCCTCAACCATCCACTCCTCAAGCACCCATGCCTATCCCCCGGTCAGGCCTCAACCAGTCTCACCTCAGGCACGCATGCCTTTCCCCTGGACATATCCACAACCATCACCATCACCACTAAACCGCAGCCTCATCAACTCCATCACGACTCAACCGCAGCCTCATCAACTCCATCACCACATATCCTCACAGCCTCACATCTCCATTTTCTCCTCACTTCCACTCGGATGGCGCCTCGTCTGCGCGCCCTGGCCAACCTGGCGTACGGCACCTGGCCACATCGACCGGCTCGCGCTGGTCAACGTCCAGCACCAACCTCCGGCTCCGCCCTGCGCTCAAAGGCTCGCCCCACTCCGCACGCCTCCAACTTCTGCCCCTCACACGGATCCAGATCTCTCTGCCACGGATTCACTTCCTCTTCTCTCCTTTCTAAACCAAAACGATCTTCACCCTCTTCTTTCTCCCCGCGCGAGCAGCCGCCGATCTCACACAGCTCACATCGCTGTGTGTGATAGCCGCAACCGACGCAGAGCACCTGATGCGGCCTCCCGCCGCCTGGATTTCTACATCTCAACGGTGGGTTTTGTGATCAAAGGAAGAACTTGTTTGGTACTGTTTGTGGCGGCTAGCAGGAAGGAAACCTAGGCTCTGATACCATGTAGAGTTTCAGCGAATGGGTGGGTTTGGTCACGGAAAAACATACTTATGCGTCGTGTTTAAACCTAAAGGATGAGGTGGTTATCAACGAAAGCACTTGTAAGTTAGAAATATAGCACGAATTCAGAAATACAGTCAGCTGCAATACTCCTAACAGAACAAAACGCGCAGGGATGTCTGGTTACCTATTTCTGGGCGGCGTTTAGACGTGTTCCGCGTTCTTACGGGTGACGTGGAGGTCGGCGAGGGGACTGCTGTTGCGGTGGGTGCCGGGGAAGCAGATCTTGGGGGGTCGGAGAAGGACATGCTGGGCGGTCGATGAAGTGTTCAGCGCGCCGGCCGAACTAGAAGGTCGGTGAAGCAGATGATGTGCAGTGCACGGTGGCGTCGGTGTCGGCGAAGCTGGTCAGGTGCGGTGGTCGATAGAGTCGGCGAACGAGATACGGTGCGGTGGACGCCGGAGTAGGTGCGGATAGGGCAGCCTCGGGGTTTGAAGCCGTGGCAGCTTGAACGGCGAAGTGCGGCGGCCGGGAAGATCTGGAGGTAGGCAAGAGGGGCGGTTTCTCTGAGGGCTTGCGGGCGAAACTAGGGCGAAGCTGGGCGATAGAGGAGTAGAAGGGAATTTCGCAGTCCTTCTTTTGAGGAAAAAAATATTCGCAGATCTGAAACTTTGCGGCGCGAGATATTTGGGCGTTGGCGGGGAATTTTACCGCTCGATGATATTAAATTTTGGCTGCAGTAGGTTTTTTTTTAGAGTATGTAATAATAATAAATAGTAGGCCCTACTAGTACTGTACGTCTGTTCAGGAATCCAAGGGGGTAGAGGTAGAGGTATAGATATATAGACAATATAGAGATATAAGAAATGGCGGGGGCTAGCGGAAATGCACTTTGCCTCATAGGAGCATATGCTCCCATTATGTGAATCCATATTTCAAAGTGTCAAAAAATTCTAAACTAAAATTTTACATGTATATCTAGACATTTTATGTTGGTACACAAGTTTTCTCACAAAAAAATTATGTGGCTCCTATAAAAAAGACAAATTTTGATGTTGTAACACGACTACGTACAGTATATTTTTTGCCTTTTTTTACACGCCACACAAAATGTCGTTTTTCCACGAAAACTTGTGAACGAACATATGATGTCACAATGTATACCAAAAAAATTAACATTTATATAATTTTTTTAATCATTTTCTATAATTGGTGCATATGCACGCGTGTGCCAAAACGCCACCTCCAGGGGCTAGGAGTTTCTAAACTTCTTATGGCACATCAAATAAAATGTTGTTCAAACAATAATAATAATGTGCTTATGATTGTTACTCCCTTCCACCATGAATAAAGTCCACATCGGTTTCGTGTCAAACTTTGACTCGAGATTTAGGTACCCACATGATAGTGCTAGTATCATAGCTAGTATCATACACATTGGTCCCACAAAAATGTTGATGTGGCAGCTAATTAAGTAGGAGAGAGGAGATTAGTGTAACATAGGTAGATACTGTATCATAGCGCAAACAACGAGAAAACTTAATGCTAAACAAATCTTGTACACAAATTTGCATTGAGATTCTAAAAAATAATAAATGTAGCATTACTATGATACTACTCCATGATACTACCCACTATAGAAATAGTATGACCAGCCTAATTTTATGACATCCGCAAAATATACCATTGGAAAGTTCATCGAAACAAGCATCCGATGATATAGTTTTGAATGACATGCAACTCATAATTGGCGGGCCCAAGTATTAGTCTAAGTTTGCCTCTGAAAACAAATTGGCATTGTACTCTAGGACAAAGGGAGACTACTCGCAATGGCAATATCATAAGTAGTATCATGCACTACATGCATGCAAAATGTTGATGTGTCATATCAGTTAATGATGAAAGAGACGATAGTGGTATCATAGGTAGATATCGTATCATATCATGTAGAACTAGAAAAATTACTGCCAAACAAATCTTGTACACACTTTTGTATTGAGATTCTACAAATCCCTAAATACATGTAACATATTATACTACTACATGATGATAATATGGACTGTGAAAATAATATTGTACATTAGTATCATATGTATGATACTATTATATGATACTCCCCATTGTGACTAGTCTAATAATAACAATAGTACTCAAATTTGTCTTGTCCCTCGGGTGTTTAGAAGTATATGTTCGGTCCCTCACGTATTTAAGAATTATGTTTGGCCCCTCAACTCTAATGTGGTCAAAATTGAGCACTTGAACACTTAGTTAGGTCTAGCAATGATAAAAACTTGATTGGTCTGTTTATTATTTGTTATGTGGCACGGCGGCAAAGCATTTTGCTAAATCTCAAGCACACATAGTTGGGGTCCATTAGAGGGACTAATTAAATCAAAGTACAATGGATTATGAAAGCAGGTTTTATCATTGATTAGCTTTGCAACGGCCTATCAACTGTAAGTGTTGCATGTGTTCTAAAGAACTATGTTCATCGTCACAGATCAAGAGGAGTACGCAGTGGAGGACGCACAAAACAACCGTAGGCCAGGTGGGCACACCTTACTAATTTTCTTTTTTCCACTTTATATGTGATAATTTTTTACATAATTAATTAACTAAAACATTTTAAAATAGGGTGGGCCATTCAACCCAAACACCATGTTGCGTACGTCGCTGAGGGTAAGGGGTAGTCTAAGGGGGCAATGTAAGACCTAATTAAGTGTTTGAGGTTAGTTATGGACCGCTGTTATACCTAATTGTGTTTGAGGTTAGTTAGGGACCTTATTATACATAATTAAGTGTTAGAGGTGAGTTCAAATAATAATATATAGTTGGGGTCTAAAGTTCACCAACGTATGCAACACACGAGCTGCCAAATGTGTACTTAATTAACCCTATTAGGAAAACACAAGATTATCTCATTCAACAAAATATTAGGAAAGTGTATCACAATTGTATTTATCCCTTATCTCTCTCATGTTAACCGAGACAAGAGTTCGTTCTAGGTCAGCTCTACGACAATTAGCGTCGCAAGGGTGGTAACATAGGTGTGCAGTTGCGAAAGTTTTTTCCCAAGTTATCGACTTCCTCAATCCACACTTAATATTTGTGCATGCGGGCCTAAGTATATGGTACTACTTAGTTCTATTCCTAGTATATATGTTGGGTGACTTAGAAAAATCATACTTCGTACATGATTCCTTCGAAAATCCTTTAGGGCTTCTTTGATTCATATTAGGTTGGTATAAGATAATAGGATTTAGATCTTATAGGAATATTTCCTACACTAGTAGTTTGATTCATATGAACATATCCAATAGGAAATAATCCTATAGGAATCATCAAGTAGTGCAAATCCTAGTATAGGATTAAATATTTGGTCCTACCTCATGGAAAAATTCATTTGGCGCAATCAAACGCAACTCATCTTATTATAGGATTTAACTACACATGTCATCCCAAATCCCAATCCTACATTCCTACTCCTATGATTTCCCTATCCTGTGAATGAAAGGAGCCCTTAAAATCAAACTATCCCGCACCTCGTCGATTCGTATAAAACCGACTCTAGCCAACAACTCTTCGCCCGACCTTTCTTCTTCACCATCAGGCCACCACACACTGTCATTTTCCATTGCAACGCATTTAGGGTGTGTTCGGTTCCAGAACCAAGTGGAATGGAATGGAACCGTTCCGCACCTAGAGCCCATTCTTGTGTTCGGTTGTGGAATGGAACGGAACCGAGTGGTTCCTCGAAAGGGAATATTCTCCCCATATGCAGAATGCACCCATTCCACCGAATCGGTGGAATGTGGTGGAACGGCTGTTACTTAGCCGCTATTAATTACAAAGCACTTCACTAATCCAACCAAAAAAATTATTAGTTGTTGTTAATTATGATTTTGAGATTAAAAAGGCCACTATTAATTACGATATTTAGACAAAAGATTAAACTTTAACTTCATTCCGTTCTACTCTCCAAATTCCCCGACCATACAAAAAATAACATTAATTACGATTTTAAGATTAAAAAGGCCATTAGGCGTTGTTAATTACGATTTTAAGATTTAAAAGGCTATTTGCCATTGTTAATTACGATTCTTAGACAAAAGTTTAGTTTAACCACATTCCGTTCTGCTCTCCAATTCCTCCAACCGAACAAAAAACAGTACCATTCTGTACCTCCTTTTTGTCCAAACCGAACGCGGGGATGGAACCATTCCATTCCTCTGGAAAGGAACCATTCCTTACTAAAATCTTCTTGTGCCACCTCCCAGTTTAAAGGCCTACTCGCATAACCCTACAGGTACAGCTCTGCACTCGCGTGGGCAACCGAACACACCTACATCATCAATGCCCCGCGTACTTATCCGCACCGCCTACAGCTCTGCACTCCTATGACCTATCCATGGCTGGGCAGTCAAAAAAAGCTGCGTCACCTGGGAAATCAACAAGCCGCGCAAGCAAGTCGCAAGCATCATAAATTCCGAATCAATGCCTAGCTACAGTCTACCTGGCCTCCTCCCAACTCATTGTCCTTGAGGCCTTAACAAAGCCTTCTAAAAGGGTTTTATCAAAATATTCCATATGGATTAGTAAAAAAACGCACCTGCTAAAGATTCATATATGCCCATTTGAATCTTGGTCAAATCTAGATTTGACCATGATTTAAACAAGTTTAAAACATGAATATAAAAAAGTAAGTCCTTCTCAATCACTCCAAAATGAAGCTCTTGAGAGGGTTTTTGAAATTTCCTGTTTGAAACCAAAAAACCACGTACTTCTCTTCATGCATACTTGACATACATAGGAAACAAAGTTTAGGGTTAGGGGTAGCTAGATACATGATGTTTCCTGGTTTGAATATGTCTAGACCTTGTTTATCAACTTAATTGAATGCTTTACTATATGACATAAGAGACTACGTGCCTTAGTTTCATTTTATTTTCATTTATTTTGAATTTTTATGCCCATTTGAATCTTGGTCAAATCCTAGGTTTGACCATGATTTAAACTAGTTTAAAACATAAATATGAAAAATTAAGCATCTATCCTTCTTAGCCACTCCAAAATGAAGCTCTTGGGAGGGTTTTTGAAATTTCCATGATTGAAACCAAAAACCACTTCTCTTCATGCTTGACTTCATAAGTCAGGGTTTAGGGATATATATATATATAGGGGGTACATGCATGATTTTTCTGGTTGGAATATGTCTAGAACTTGTTTTTCAACTTGAGCTTATCTAGAGCTTGTTTTTAAATTTTTTATACCCATTTGATTCTTCATCAAATCCTAGGTTTGTTGACCTAGATTTGAACAAGTTTAAAACATGAATATGAAAAGGTAAGCATGTATGCTTCTTAATTAGTCACTCCAAAATGAAGCTCTTGGGAGGGTTTTTGAAATTTCCATGATTTAAACCAAAAACCACTTCTCTTCATGCTTGACTTCATAAGTTAGGGTTTAGGGATATATAGGGGGTAGATACATCATGATTTTTCTGGTTTGAATATGTCTAGAGCTTGTTTATCAACTTAATTGAATGCTTACTATATGACATAAGAAGACTATGTGCCTTGATATTTCATTTTTTTTAATTATGCCCTTTTGAATATTGGTCAAAACCTAGGTTTGACAAAGATTTAAAAAAGATTAAAACATGAAAATGAAAAAGTAAGCCTTGATCCTTCTTATTAACTCCAAAATGAAGGTTTTTGGGAGGGTTTTTGAAATATCCATGTTTGAAACCCAAAACCACTTCTCTTCGTGCAGAGTTTAGGGTTAGGGGTAGCTAGACACATGAATTTTCTGGTTTGATATGTCTAGACCTTGTTTATCAACTTAATTGAATGCTTACTATATGACATAAGAAGACTATGTGCCTTGATTTTACATTTTTTTAAATTATGCCCATTTGAATCTTGGTCAAATCCTAGGTTTGACCATGATTTAAACAAGTTTGTTTATCAACTTGAATGCTTGCTATATGACATCAGAAGACTATGTGTTTGGTTTTTGTTTTTTGAATTTGTTATGCCCATTTGAATCTTAGCTAGTCAAATCCTAGGTTTGAATATATATGTCTAGACCTTGTATATCAACTTGAATGCTTACTATACATATGACATAAGAATGTTATGTGCTTTGGTTTTTCATTCTTTTCATTTTTTCTGAATTTTTAGGGCCATTTGAATCTTGGTCAAATCCTTGGTTTGACCAAGATTTAAACAAATTTAAAACATGAAAATGAAAAGGGAAGTCTGTATCCTTCTTAGTCACTCTAAAATGAAGCTTTTGGGATGTTCTTTAAATTTCAATGTTTGAAACCCAAAACGACTTCCCTTCATGCTAGACTTCATAAGATCGACAGGGGGTAGATACATGATTTTGTCTGGTTTGGATATATCTAGACCTTGTTTATCAACTTGATTGCTTACGATATGACATAAGAAGACTATGTGATTTGGTTTTTCATTTTTCTGATTTTTTTGAATTTTGTGCCCACCCATTTGTATCTTCGTCAAATCCTAGGTTTGACCAAGATAATTTAAACAAGTTTAAAACATGAAAATGTAAAGGGAAGCATGTATCCTTCTTAGTCACTCTAAAATGAAGCTTTTGGGAGGTTTTTGAAATTTGCATGTTTGAAACCCAAAACCACTTCTCTTCATGCCTTACTTCATAAGACGGAGTTTAGGGTCGTTAGGGAGTAGATACATGATTTGCCTGGTTTGAATATGTCTAGACCTTGTTTATCATCTTGAATGCTTACTATATGACATAAGAAGACTATGTGCATTTGGTTTTTCATTTTTCTGTTTTTTAATTATTTTTCTGCCCATTTGAATCTTGGTCAAATCCTAGGTTTGAACAAGATTTAGACAAGTTTAACACGTGAAATTAAACGAATAAGTAAGCATTGATCCTTCTTAGTCACTCCAAAATGTACCAATTGATAGTGTTAACTTTGCTTCATGGAAAAAATAATGTCATGTAAATGAGTTAACTTGGATTTCCTACCCTTGAATCCATAGGAAACTTTGTTCTAATGCACTATTATAATCAACCGAGTTTTTACACCAACAGGTCTGTCACTTACGTGTGGTGCCCACGCGTGAGGTCCCACACTTGAGTGAGCACAAGTCACGTGCAATAGGTACGCCAACTCCCAGCCATCTTCTTTGTCAAGAGAAGGGATGCGTATTGGAAGTCTGTGGGTCCTTCTGGATCCTTCGGTTGTCCCTCTCACAAAAAAAAACAAATCTCTCTCATTCTCGGCCTCGCTCGACTCGCTCGCTCGCTCGCTCGCTCGCACCTCCTGCGCACTGACAAACCCTGCACAACAGTCAACATCATCATCATCACCCGAAAAAGGGAAGACACCATAATGCTCTGCCTTTTTTCTCTCCTTCCGAGTGATCCCTCTTCCTCCGAGTTTCACTCGACGGGCAAACGCACATCTGCAGCATAGTAATAATAAAAAGGTAGAAAAATCGATATACGAATCTATAATTAAATAGGTTAAACTAGGGTTTTGCCCTGTACTACAGATCAAGGTTCAAAAAATCCAACTACGGGGTTCGAACAACACGATTCTAATCCAAGAATTTTTTCGACCTCATCCAAATGGCCTCAAACTATAGGGTTAGCATCTAGTGCAGTATGTGTGAAAATGTATGCACTATGTGTGCTATAACTTGTATGTCTTTCAAATTTGAACCAACTTTGAATAAGTTTGAAATATTTGAAATGGGGCTTTTGGCTTAAACGTTTGAAACTCAAAACGATTCTCTTCATGCTAGACTTCATAAGACCGAGTTTAGGGTTAGGGGTAGATACATGATTTGTCTGGTTTGAATATGTCTAAACCTTGTTTATCAACTTTAATGCTAACTTCTCAGTCACTCTAAAATGAAGTTTTTGGAGGTTTTTGAAATTTCCATCTTTGAAACCCAAAACCACTTCTCTTCATGCTTGACTTCATAAGAAAAAGTTTAGGGTTAGGGGGTATAGATACATGATTTGTATGGTTTGAATATGTCCAAACCTTGTTTATCAACTTGAATATGCTTACTATATGACATAAGAAGACTATGTACTTTGGTTTTTAAATTTTCTGACTTTTTTAATTTTCTGCGCATTTGAATCATATCTTGGTCAAATCCTAGGTTTCACCAAGATTTAGACAAGTTTAACACGTGAAAACGAGTAAGTAAGCATGGATCCTTCTTAGTCACTCTAAAATGAAGCTTTTGGGATGTTCTTGAAATTTCCATGTTTGAAACCCAAAACCACTTCTCTTCATGATTGACTTCCATAAGATCGACAGATCAGTTTAGGGTTAGGGGTAGATATATACATGATTTTTCTGGTTTGAATATGTCTAGACCTTGTTTATCAACTTGAATGCTTACTATACATATGACATAAGAATGCTATGTGCTTTGGTTTTTCATTCTCTTTTGATTTTTTTCTAAATTTTTAGGCCCATTTGAATCTTGGTCAAATCCTTGGTTTGACCAAGATTTAAACAAGTTTAAAACATGAAAATGAAAAGGGAAGTCAGTATCCTTCGTAGTCACTCTAAAATGGAGAAGCTTTTGGGATGTTCTTGTAATTTCTATGTTTGAAACCGAAAACGAGTTCCCTTCATGCTAGTAGACTAGCTTCATAAGATCGACAGGCCGGGGGTAGATACATGATTTGTCTGGTTTGGATATATCTAGACCTTGTTTATCAACTTTAATGCTTACTATATGACATATATAAGAAAACTATTGCTTTGGTTTTTCCTTTTTCTGTTTTTTTTTATTTTGATGCCCATTTGAATCATGTCGATCCTAGGTTTGACCAAGATAATTTAAACAAGTTTAAAACATGAAAATGAAAAGGGAAGCATGTATCCTTCTTAGTCACTCTAAAATGAAGCTTTTGGGAGGTTTTTGAAATTTCGATGTTTGAAACCCAAAACCACTTCTCTTCACATGCTTGACTTCATAAGACAGAGTTTAGGGGGTTAGGGGTATAGATACATGATTTGTCTGGTTGAATATGTCTAGACCTTGTTTATCAACTTTAATGCTTACTATATGACATAAGAAAACTATTGCTTTGGTTTTTCTTTTTCTGATTTTTTTGAATTTTGATGCCCATTTGAATCTTGTCAAATTCTAGGTTTGACCAAGATTTAAACAAGTTTAAAACATGAAAATGAAAAGGGAAGCATGCAACCTTCTCAGTCACTCTAAAATGAAGTTTTTGGGAGGTTTTTGATATTCCATGTTTGAAACAGAAACCACTTCTCTTTAGTAGCGACTAGCAAGACGAGTTTAGGGTTAGAAATTTAGATACATGGTTGTGTATGGGTTAGATATGCTCCAAACAACATTTATCAACTTGAATATGCTTATGTGCTTTGGTTTTTTTTTATTTTTTAATTTTATGCCCATAAATCTTGGTCAAATCCTAGAGTTTGACCAGGATTTAAGCAAACAAGTTTAAAACATGAAATGAAAAGATAAGCCTGCTTTTGTAGTCACTCTAAAATGAAGCTTTTTTTTTGAAATTCTTGAAATTTCCATATTTGAAACCCAAAACCACTTCTCTACATGATTGACTTCATGATTTTAGTTTAATTAAATTTTAAGGGAGTAGATATACATGATTTTTAGGTTTGAATATGTATGTCTAGACCTTGTTTATCAACATTAAGCTTACTATACATATGACATAAGAATGCTTTATATATGTGCTTTGGTTTTTTCATTTTTTGATTTTTTCTGAATTTTTAGGGCACTTGAATCTTGCATGGTTCAAACTTAGGTTTACTTGAGTTCTAAAGATCAAAGTTAAAAATCAACTTCTGAGGTTAGAACAGCACGATTCTAATCCAAGAATTTTTCGACCTCATCCAAATGACCTCAAACTATAGCATGGGCGGATCCAGTGCGTGTGTTGAAATATATGCACTATGTGTGCTATAACTTGTATGTCTTTCAAATTAAAAGTTGATAAACAAGGTCTGAACATGTTAAACCAGAATATTATACTGCATTAGTACAAAAAGTTTCCTATGGATTCATCAAGGGTAGTAAAGCCAAGTTAACTCATTGTCATGACTAAGAAGGATCCAGGCTTACCCTTTCATTTTCATGTTTTAAACTTGTTTAAATCTTGGTCAAACCAAAGATTTGACCAAGATTCAAATGGTCATAAAAAATCAAACAAAATCAAGAAAATCAAAAAACCAAACCACATGGTCTTCATATGTAATATGCTAAGCATTCCAAGTTGATCATGAGGTCTGAACATATTCAAACGGAAAATCATGTATCTACCCCCCTAAACGTTGTCTTATGAAGTCAAGCATGAAGAGAAGAAGTGGTTTTGGGTTTCAAACATGGAAATTTCAAAAACCCACCCAAAAGCTTCATTTTGGAGTGACTAAGAAGGATCCAAGCTTACTTTTTCATTTTCATGTTTCAAACTTGTTTAAATCTTTGTCAAACCTAGGATTTGACCAAGATTCAAATGGGCATAAAAATTCAAAAAAGAAATCAAAAAAATGAAACACCAAAGCACATAAACTTCTTATGTCATATAGTAATTAAGCATTCATGTTGATCAACAAAGTCTATATATATTTAAACAATAAAAATCATGTATCTATACCCCCAAACCCAAAACCACTTCTCTTCACATGCTTGACTTCAATCAATTTAGGGGTTAGGGGTATAGATACATGATTTGTGTGGGTTTGAATATGTCTAGACCTTGTTTATCAACTTGAATGCTTCCTATGTGATTTGGTTTTTTTTTTTTCTTTTTTTTAATTATTTTTCTGCCCATTTGAATCTTGGTCAAGTCCTAGGTTTGAACAAGATTTACTACAAGTTTAACACGTGAAATTAAACGAATAAGTAAGCATTGACCTTCTTAATCACTCCAAAATGTACCAATTAATGGTGTAACTTGGCTTCATGGAAAAAATAATGTCATGTAAATGAATTAACTTGGATTTCCTACCCTTGAATCCATAGGAAACATATTCTAATGCACTATAATAATCAGCAGAGTTTTTACACCAGCAGGGTCTGTCGCCGTGTGGTGCCCACGTGGGTCCCGCAGTGAGCACAAGTCCGGTGCAATGAAGTACGCCAGCCAACCATCTTCAACATCAGAGAAGGCAGCATCGGGATCTTTGTGTTGGAAATCTGTGGGTCACTTCTGGATCCTTCGGTTGTCCCTCTCACACAAAAAAAAACAAATCTCTCTCATTCAGCCTCGCTCATTTCGCTCGCTCCTTTAACTCGCACCTCTGTACTCACTGACAAACCCTGCACAACAGTCAACATCACCAGAAAAAGAATATACACCATCAATAAGAGGGGCCCCGTGACTGCTCTCCCTTCTTCTCCTTCCGAGTGATTCCTCTTCCTCCGAGTTTCACTCGACGGGCAAACACACATGTGCTGCATAGTAATAATAAAAAAGTAAAAGAATCGACTACGAATCTATTATTAAATAGGTTATAAACTAGGGTTTTCCCCAGTACTACAGATCAAGTTGAAAAAAAAATCCAACTACGGGGTTTGATTTTGGCCTACAAATAAAAAATTAAATAAGTTGAACTAGTATTCCTCTAAAAAATCATTTTGGTTTGCATTGTTTGATAATTTTCATAGCTAGAGTGCATCACAATTTTTTGATTTCATGCTTTGCTTTGCCAATTTTGATTTTTTCTAACCACCTTCTCTTTGATTTCAAATTTAGGTCAAACTATCGGTGCCTACTATGTGTTCTACTTGAATTGGATGCAGCATGCGCACATGATATGTTTTGCCATTGTTTTGGGCTTCCACACATCTTGGGGCATCCAAGTATTTAAGTTACCTTGTTTTTTAATTGTAATTCATGTACCCTTTCCTCCCAATTAAATTTTGGTTTTACATTTTTAAATTTTTTAAATTTTTATGCCCATTCTGATGTCATATAGTTAGCATTTAAGTTGATAAACAAGGTCTGGACATATTCAAACCAAAAAATCATGTATATATCTAATAGCTAAACTACATCATATGAAGTCAAACATATGAAGAGTGTTGGGTTTCAAACATGGAAATTTCTTGAGCCAAAAACCGCTTCTCTTCATATGTGACTTCATGGGCTAGTAAGGAGCCAGAGTATTAGGTATGATTTTCTGGTTTTAATGTGTTTAGACCTTGTTTATCAAATTAATGAATGCTTACTATATAACATAGAAGAAGACCTTATTTTGAATTTTTATACTTGCATTGAATCTTTGTCCAAATCATGATTTCCACCAAGATTTGAATAAGTTAAAACATGAATATGAAGAAAAGTAAACATGTATGCTTCTTGGTCACTTCAAGAGTAGACTCTTGGAAGGGTTTTAATTTCCATGTTGAAAGTAAAGAAACCACAATGCTGACTTCCTTGAAACAAAGTTTAGGGTTATGGGTAGATACATGCATGATTTTCTTGTTTGAATATGTCTAGAACATTTATCAACTTAATTGAATACTTATATATATAACATAAGAAGACCTTTTTGTATTTTTTAAATTTTTATACCCATTTGAATCTTGGTCAAATCCTAGGTTTTACCATGATTTGAATAAGTTTGAAACATGAATATGAAAAGTAAGCATGTATCCTTCTTAGTCAGTCTTGAAATGAAGCTTTTGGGAGGTGTTTGAAATTTCCATGTTTGAGCCAAAAACACATCTTCATACATCTTTAACGACTTCATAGAGCAAAGTTTAAATGTTGGGGGTAGATACATGATTTCTCTCGTTTGAATATGTTTGAAACCAAAAAACCACATATCATCATGCTTGACTTCATGGATATTTGCATCACTTATCATATGTTTGCCCATTTGAATCTTGTCAAATCCTAGGTTTGACACCAAGATTCAAACAAGTTTAAAACATGAAAAATGAAAAGCAAAGCTTGTATCCTTCTTAGTCACTCTAAAATGAAGTTGTTGGGAGGTTTTTGGAAATTTCCATGCTTGAAACCAAAAACCACTTCTCTTCATGTAACCCCATATAAAAAAACAGAGTTTTGGGGACCTATAGGGAGTAGATACCTGATTTTTGGTTGATATGTCTAGACCTTGTTTATCAACTTAATTGAATGCTTGCTATATGACATAAGAAGACTATGTGCCTTGATTTTACATTTTTTTAAATTATACCCATTTGAATCTTGGTCAAATCCGGTTTGACCATGGTTGGCTGGATTTAAAACATGAATATAAGAAAATTAATATATCTCCTTCGTGGTCACTCCAAAATAAATGGCAGAGGAGGTTTTGAAATTTCCATGTTTGAAACCAAAAACCACGTACTTCTCTTCATGCATGCTTGACTCATAAGACAGAGTTTAGGGCTAGGGTAGCTAGATACATGATTTTTCCGGTTTGAATATGTCTAGACCTTGTTTATCAACTTAATTGAATGCTTACTATATGACATAAGAAGACTACGTGCCTTGGTTTTTCATTTATTTTCATTTATTTTGAATTTTTATGCCCATTTGAATCTTGGTCAAATCCTAGGTTTGACCATGATTTAAACTAGTTTAAAACATAAATATGAAAAATTAAGTATCTATCCTTCTTAGCCCTCCAAAATGAAGCTCTTGGGAGGGTTTTTGAAATTTCCATGATTGAAACCAAAAACCACTTCTCTTCATGCTTGACTTCATAAGTCAGGGTTTAGGGATATATATATATATAGGGGGTACATGCATGATTTTTCTGGTTGGAATATGTCTAGAACTTGTTTTTCAACTTGAGCTTATCTAGAGCTTGTTTTTAATTTTTTTATACCCATTTGATTCTTCGTCAAATCCTAGGTTTGTTGACCTAGATTTGAACAAGTTTAAAACATGAATATGAAAAGGTAAGCATGTATGCTTCTTAATTAGTCACTCCAAAATGAAGCTCTTGGGAGGGTTTTTGAAATTTCCATGATTTAAACCAAAAACCACTTCTCTTCGTGCTTGACTTCATAAGTTAGGGTTTAGGGATATATAGGGGGTAGATACATCATGATTTTTCTGGTTTGAATATGTCTAGAGCTTGTTTATCAACTTAATTGAATGCTTACTATATGACATAAGAAGACTATGTGCCTTGATATTTCATTTTTTTTAATTATGCCCTTTTGAATATTGGTCAAAACCTAGGTTTGACAAAGATTTAAAAAAGATTAAAACATGAAAATGAAAAAGTAAGCCTTGATCCTTCTTATTAACTCCAAAATGAAGGTTTTTGGGAGGGTTTTTGAAATATCCATGTTTGAAACCCAAAACCACTTCTCTTCGTGCAGAGTTTAGGGTTAGGGGTAGCTAGCTAGACACCTGAATTTTCTGGTTTGATATGTCTAGACCTTGTTTATCAACTTAATTGAATGCTTACTATATGACATAAGAAGACTATGTGCCTTGATTTTACATTTTTTTAAAAATTATGCCCATTTGAATCTTGGTCAAATCCTAGGTTTGACCATGATTTAAACAAGTTTGTTTATCAACTTGAATGCTTGCTATATGACATCAGAAGACTATGTGTTTGGTTTTTGTTTTTTGAATTTGTTATGCCCATTTGAATCTTAGCTAGTCAAATCCTAGGTTTGAATATATATGTCTAGACCTTGTATATCAACTTGAATGCTTACTATACATATGACATAAGAATGTTATGTGCTTTTTCATTCTTTTCATTTTTTTCTGAATTTTTAGGGCCATTTGAATCTTAGTCAAATCCTTGGTTTGACCAAGATTTAAACGTTTTAAAACATGAAAATAAAAGGTAAGCCTGCATCCTTCTTAATCACTCTAAAATGAAGCTTTGGGATGTTCTTTAAATTTCAATGTTTAGAGCAAAACGACTTCCTTCAGACAAAGTTTAGGGTTAGGGTAGATACATGATTTGTCTAGTTTGGATATATCTAGACCTTGTTTATCAACTTGATTGCTTACGATATGAGACACAAGAAGACTATGTGATTTGGTTTTCATTTTTCTGATTTTGAATTTTGTGCCCACCCATTTGTATCTTCGTCAAATCCCTAGGTTTGACCAAGATAATTTAAACAAATTTAAAAAACATGAAAATGTAAAGGAAGCATATATCATGTAGTCACTCTAAAATAAACTTTTAGGAGAGTTTTGAAATTTAGATGTTTTGAGCAAAACCACTTCTCTTCCTGCTTGACTTCATAAGACAGGGTTTAGGGTTAGGGGGTATAGATGATACATGATTTGTCTGGTTTGAATATGTCTGAACACTTGTTTTAATGCTTACTAGCTATATGACATAAGAAGACTGTTTTGATTTGGTTTTTCATTTTTCTGTTTTTATTTTTTTTTAGTGCCATTTGAATCTTGGTCAAATCATAGGTTTGAACAAGATTTAGACAAGATTTAACACGTGAAATTACGCTGAATAAGTGGCATTGATCCTTGCGTCCTCCAAATATACCAATTGATAGTGTTAACTTTGCTTCATGGAAAAAAATAATGTCATGTAAATGAGTTACCTTGGATTTCCTACCCTTGAATCCATATGAAACTTTGTTCTAATGCACTATTATAATCAGCGAGTTTTACTACACCAACAGGTCTGTCTTACGTGTGGGTACTTGCGTGGGTCCCACTTGAGTGAGCACAAGTCCACGTGCAATAGGTACGCCAACTCCCAGCCATCTTCTTTGTCAAGAGGAAACGCATCGGGATGCGTATTGGAGAGTGTCTATGGGTCCTTCTGGATCCTTCGGTTGTCCCTCTCACACAAAAAAAAACAAATCTCTCTGTTCTCGGCCTGCAACTCGACTCTGTTCAGCTCTTCGCTCGCTACTTTGCCTCCTGTACTGACAAACCTACTGCCAGGTCAACATCATCATCATCACTGGAAAAAGGGAAGACACCATGTGCTGCCACTTGTGCCTCTCCTTCCAGTGATCCCTCTTCCTGGGGTTTTTCACCTAAGCAGACAACGCACATCTGCGGCATAGTAATAATAAAAGGTAGAAAAATCGATATACGAATCTATAATTAAATAGGTTAAACTAGGGTTTTACCCAGCTACAGATCAAGGTTCAAAGAATCCAACTACGGGGTTCGAACAACACGATTCTAATCCAAGAACTTTTTCGCTCATCCCAGTGGCCTCAAACTATAGGTTAGCATCTAGTGCAGTATGTGTGAAGCACACTATGTGTGCTATAACTTGTGTGTCTTTCAAATTTGAACCAACTTTGAATAAGTTTGAAATATTTGAAAAGGGGCTTTTGTTAAACGTTTGAGAAACTCAACGTTCCTCTTAATATATATAGACTTCATAAGACCGAGTTTAGGGTTAGGGGTAGATACATGATTTGTCTGGTTTGAATATGTCTAAACCTTGTTTATCAACTTTAATGCTAACTTCTCAGTCACTCTAAAATGAAGTTTTTGGAGGTTTTTGAAATTTCCATCTTTGAAACCCAAAACCACTTCTCTTCATGCTTGACTTCATAAGAAAAAGTTTAGGGTTAGGGGGTATAGATACATGATTTGTATGGTTTGAATATGTCCAAACCTTGTTTATCAACTTGAATATGCTTACTATATGACATAAGAAGACTATGTACTTTGGTTTTTAATTTCATTTTTTTAATTTTACTGCGCATTTGAATCATATAAATTAGAATCCTGAGTTTCTAATTTGAACAAGTTTAACACGTGCAAGCAGTAGTAAGCATGGATCATAATTATCTAAAATGAAGCTTTTTGGGATATTCTTGAAATTTCCATGTTTGAAACCCAAAACCACTTCTCTTCATGATTGACTTCCATAAGATCGACAGATCAGTTTAGGGTTAGGGGTAGATATATACATGATTTTTTGGTTTGAATATGTCTAGACCTTGTTTATCAACTTGAATGCTTACTATACATATGACATAAGAATGCTATGTGCTTTGGTTTTTCATTCTCTTTTTGATTTTTTCTAAATTTTTAGGCCCATTTGAATCTTGGTCAAATCCTTGGTTTGACAAGATTTAAACAAGTTTAAAACATGTGCCTTGATTTTCCATTTTTTTTTTTTGAATTTTTATGCCCAATTGAATCTTGGTCAAATCCTAGGTTTGACCATGATTTAAACAAGTTTAATAAACATGAATATGAAATTTCCATGATTTATACCAAAAACCACTTCTCTTCATGCTTGACTTCATAAGTTAGGGTTTAGGGATATATAGGGGGTAGATTCATCATGATTTTTCTGGGTTGAATATGTCCATAGCTTGTTTATCAACTTAATTGAATGCTTACTATATGACATATATAAGAAGACTATGTGCCTTGATTTTTCATTTTTTTAAATTATGCCCATTTGAATCTTGGTCAAATCCTAGGTTTGAGCAAGATTTAAACAAGATTAAAACATGAAAATGAAAAATTAAGCCTTGATCCTTCTTATTCACTCCAAAATGAAGCTTTTGGGAGGGTTTTTGAGATATCCAGGTTTGAAACCCAAAACCACTTCTCTTCATGCATAGTTTAGGGTTAGGTGTAGATACATGAATTATGTCATATAGTAAACATTCAAGTTGATAAACAAAGTTTGGTATGTTCAGGCTGAAGATCATGTGTATATACCCCCTAAGGCTAAACTCTGTGATATATATGAAGTCAGCTTTCCTCAAAGGAATAGTTTTGGGACAAACATGGAAGAGTTCCTCAGCCATTTTTGAGTGAATAGAGGAATTGAACTGCCTTATTTCTAATATTCTTGACTTGTTTAATTCTTGGTCAAACCTAGGATTTGACAAGATTCAAATAGGCATAAAAAAATTCAATAAAGAATGAAAAACCAAAGCACATAATTAAGCTTCTTAAGTTATAGTAAGCATTCATGTTGATCAAGAGAGTCTATACATATTTAAACATTTTAAATCATGTACCTTACCCCAACCTAAACTAAACCATGAAGTCAGGACGAAGAGAAAGTAGTTTCGTTTTTTTGAATTTTTATACCCATTTGAATCTTGGTCAAATCCTTGCAGGTTTGACCAATATTTAAACAAGTTTAAAACATGAAAATGAAAAGTAAGTGTGGATCCTTCTTATTCACTCCAAAATGAAGCTTTTGGGAGGTTTTTTTAAATTTTCCATGTTCGAAACCCAAAATGATATCTCTCCGTGCTTTACTTCATAAGACAAAGTTTAGGGGTAGGGGGTAGATACATGATTTTTCTGGTTTGAATATGTCTAGACCTTGTTTATCAACTTGAATGCTTATTATGTGACATCAAAAGACTATGTGTTTAGTTTTTTTTTTTTATGTCCATTTGAATCTTGGTCAAATCCTAGGTTTGACCAAGATTTAAACCAATTTAAAACATGAAAATGAAAATGAAAGCCTGGATTCTTCTTAGTCACTCCAAAATGAAGCTTTTGGGAGTTTTTTCAATTTCCAATGTTTGAAACCCAAAACCACTTTTCTTCATGCTTGACTTCATAAGACAGAGTTTAGGGTTAGGGGGTATATACAATATTTTTCTGGTTTGAATATGTCTAGACTTCGTTGATCAACTGTAATGCTTACTATATGACATAAGAAGCTTATGTGCTTTGGTTTTTTTTTGATTTCTTTTTTGAATTTTTATGCCCATTGATTCTGGTCAGATCCTTTGTTTGACCAAGATTTAAACAAGTTAAAACATGAAAATGAAAAAGTAAGCCTGGCTCCTTCTTAGTCATGAAAATGAGTTAACTTGGCTTTCCAACCCTTGAATCCATAGGAAACTTTGTACTAATGCAGTATAATAATCACCCGAGTTTTTACACCAACAGGTCTGTCACTTACGTGTGGTGCCCATGCGTGAGGTCCCAAACTTCAGTGAGCACAAGTCACATGCGGTAGGCAGGCAAAATACCCGATCAATCCGGGCGGTGGCTGTTAAGGACCCGATCGCATTTCTTGCTTTCAGACTGGGGTCTACCATGTAAAAGTTTGTTCCTTTTGGATGCATCACTCGTATTTGCAAGTTTTTTGGGGGTCCCGCAAATTCAGGGTAGCATCATGCCCCCCTTCCCACGCCAACACAAACAGAGTTCAACACAACCTAATTAAGCAAGGTTCAACACAGACATAGTTCAACAACCCCTAATTAAGCTAATAGGTTCACCACAAACGCTGCTGAGCAGCAAACATAAACAGAGTTCAACAAAAGATGCTGCTTTTGAAGCAGTAGGAGAGACAAACATGCACAACAGTTACGGAGTATATTTACCATCTTCTTCCTGGTCCCGCTTCTTCTGCTTCTTGCTGCCCATACCTTTAATCTTTGGTGGCTTGGGCTTGGGAGGAGGCACACGACCGGTCTCGATAGCTTGGTTCAATTTCTTCCTTAGGAATAGCCCATATGCCATGTGGTTGGCTATGAAGCCGGATCGGTTAACAGTTTCCCCAACTTTGAGACAGCCGGACCCACCGGCTTCGGCATGCTGCAGGACGCTTCGAAAGTCAACCTTTATGCTCTTTGTGCAGAAGGGGCAGCTGTTCCTGGCACCAGTCCAGGGTTCACTCCAATACTTGTCGAACTTCCCCGCCTTAAGCTTGTTGAGAGTGGCCCTGGCCTTCCTATGACGCGACTCGACATCGCTGTCAACCTCATCAGTAGCAACCTGATACATGCCAAATAAACAGGTGAAGCAAATATGTAGCAGTTGCAACTAATAATGAATATGAATCTAAAAAGATTCTGACGCTAATTCAAAACCCTATAGCGCAAAAAAAAGAGGGAGAGACCATAGAGCAAATCGATACAGGGCTATGTTAAATAAGGGAGAGAGGTGAATCGGATGTGAAGCAAATATGTAGCAGTTGCAACTAATACTGAATATGAATCTAAAAAGATTCTGACGCTAATTCAAAACGCTATAGCGCAAAAAAAGAGGGAGAGACCATAGCGCAAATCGATACAGGGCTATGTTGAATAAGGGAGAGAGGTGAATCGGAACATACTTCCTCCCCCTCGTCGACGATATTCTCGTCGAAGGTCGGCGGCGGCGGTTCAAAGATGAGTTCAACCTCGTCCTCGTCATCTAGGGGATGCTTCCCAAGAGAGTGGACCCATCTACCAACAGCATCAGATGCCGATGAGCGACCGATGGCCCGACCTTCGGCAATGGCCTCCGCTTCGTCTTTGGCATCCGCTGCGGCAATGATCGCCGCCGTTGCGGCCATGCGTGCTGCGGTCGCGGCTCTGCACGCCTCCTCTGCGGCTAAGGCCAGCCGCGCGGCTTTCGCTTTCGCTGCGTTGACGGCGTCGGTTGGGCTCTCCATCGGTGGAATGGGAAGGGGAAGTGAAGAGAGGGTTTTTTCCTAGTCCGTGGAGAGAGGGAGAAGTGTGGACGTGAAATGGATAACTGACGATATTTCAAGATTTGGGAGACATAGCACGAACCGGCAGATGACAGCGCGTGGGTGCATTACCTCATACTGCCTCTGTCCTAGAAAGAGCGTACGTGTGGGTTTTCAAGGCATATTAAGGATTTTATTATTACATTGGGAAACTGTCATCGACCATCACTTTCCTCTTCAACTTTTCCACCTCCAATGATCTAAATGCATGTAGTAAATAAGAAAACCATATTATGCTAAATACTACTACCTCCATCCCAAAGCGTAAGGCTTATATTATTTTTAGAAGCTCAAACTATGTCAAGGTAAACTAAGATTTTACCAAAAATCATTATCATGCAAAATACAAAATTAATATCAATACATAGACAACGATTTTTTTTGGTATGGTATCTACAAAATATTATATTAGTTGATAGATTGTTCTAAATTTTCGTCAACCTTTACTTGCTTTGACTCTTAAAAAAAGACTTAAGCTTTGTGATGGAGGTAGTACGTACTAGTCGTGAAGAAACTATATCCCTCGTGATGAGAAAGAAATATTTTTTACTACCACTCTTTTGTGGACAAATTTTGAAGTGCATTGCAAAACGAGAAGTACACTCTTTTATGGACAAATTTTAACTCTACACCCATTATTTCAGGATGGAGGGAGTATAACCCAACTTGTTTTTTTCTTCTGGGCACTACACTGCTTTTTCCCTGTGCAATGCTTGGTTCTACCCTTTTTCTCAATGTAATGGTCACTTTAAGTCATTTTTTCCCACACACATTTATTTTGTACTTCTCTACAGTGTTGACCGTGCTACTACTATTTGTGTTAGTGCGCCAAAAACAAAATGTTATTTTTTAAGTGCCAAATTAATCTAGGGCGTTGGTTGTGAATCGGTGAACAAAAAAGAGATAGCCCAAAAGAGGAACACACCAAGGTACAAAAACTAGTATATATGCATGTTTCTATGTACATATATATGACCCTGGGTTTGTAGATAAAAAAACATTCATATATGCGCTTACTATTAATATACATAAGTTTATGCTGATTCTCTTGGTTTAGGTATATATATGGTTAGGCATCACTACTAATTCAGAAAAAAACAAAAATGTAACTCTTCAAGTGAAGTCATTTTAAGTGACCTAACAACTAAAATTCATATATAGGATTTGTATAGGAATTATGTAGGATTTAGATCACATGTGAATTTTCCCCACACTAGTTGTTTGATTCATAGGAACATATCCTATAGGAATCTTGCAGTGCAAATCCTATAAGAATAAAACATTAGGTCATACCTCATGGAAAATTTCCTTTGGCACAATCAAACACAACTCATCTTCCTATATGATTCAACTAGCCATTAAATCTCAATCCTATGTTTTCCATATTTCTATGGTTTTCCCATCCTATGAATCAAAGGAGCCTTAGGGCTTATATCTTTTTTTAGAAAGGCAAACTATGTTAAGATTGGCCAAGTTTTACGAAAAACCTTTAACATGCAAAATACAAAGTTGAGTCATTTCGTTTGAATCGGAGGGAGTACATTTGACGTTATGGTACTATTTGACAGCTGCTTGGCACTGTATTTTTTTCGAACCAAACTTCCCCCTTCATGAAGCTTTTATTTTAGCTTCAGTGACTTGATACATCCATATATCTAGACAAAGTTGAGTCAATTCATTTGAATCAGAGGGAGTACATTTGACTATATGGGTATTGTTTGACAACTGCTTGGCACTGTCTTCTTTTTTGAACCAAACTGCCCCCTTCACGAAGCTTTTATTTTGGGATAGAGCTTCACTGACTTGATACTTCCAAGTTTCACAGTGACTTGGTGCCACCATCCACCATCCATCTCAGATCCAATGTATGCGATCGACTTAGAATTTAAACTAAATAATTATTATAATTGCTCAGAAATATTTCAAGAACTTCCAGTTAATCGTGCATATTTCGATTTATATTTTGGTGAAGTTTCATTCGATTTGAATCAAAGGTTTGTGAGCAAATATATACTCCCTCCGGTTCATATTAATTGACTCTAATATGGATGTACTAGACACATTTTAGTTCTAGATACATCCATATTGAAGTCAATTAATATGAATCAGAGGGAGTATTTAGTTTAAACTAGTGCTCGTATACGTAAAAAGCTCTTTAATCACAAGCTAATCGTCCGAGTGGGATGAAATATTCACAGATTTTAGAACAAGGCATCTACATTTTACTGGATTTTTTTCGTAATTTTTGTTTTTAGGTTCGAAATAAGAGATTAGTTTGGAACGTTGGATCTCAAATGGTTGGTAGATGGTGGCACCAAGTCACAATGAGATTTGGAGACTTCAAGTCACTGCAGCTCTGTCCTTTTATTTTGACAAACTGCAGAGCCGCTGGTGCATCTATGCTTGCGTACGGCCGACGCCGATTCTTAGCAAGGAAGTTCTTCCTATAAGTAGTAGTAGTATCCATACTCCACTCCAAGGCATGTATAAAAAAAAGAACCCATCCCGTTCTCGTTTTCCCGATCACTCTTCTCTGAAGATGGAGGAGGCCCTCTTCTTGTGCCCCCTCTGCCTGCTGCCCTTCAAACCCCCCATATCCAAGGTCGCTCCCTTCCGATTTCATTCTTAGGTTCACCTGTGAGAAATGTCAATGACAACTGATGCCACGTACGTTGTTCCGTGCAGTGCAAGGGCGGTCATATGGGCTGTCGGCGCTGCGTCGGCGAGCTTGCGCCGAACCCGTGCAAGAAGTGCGAGCAGCCGGCGTGGTTGCCGCCGTCGAATCGATCTGGGCCAAGATTGCCGCCGTCGAATCGATCTGGGGCAATGGTCAAGTGCGTCGGCTGCCAGAGCTTGGTCGCCTCCACGGAGTCCTACAAGCACTATATCGCGTGCCCGCATGGTCCGTGCGGCTGCACAGAGGCCATCAATACCGGCTGCAGCTTCACCGGCCCGCCGCGGGAGCTCCTGGTACACCTCCAAGCATCCCACTCCATCCCAGTGTTTACGTTCCAGTATGGCATACCCGCCTGGTGCATAGTTCGTCTTCCGGTACAACCGCGGGGACACCTGTTCATCGGCAGTGGGGAAGAAGACGGTAGCGTGTTCGCCATCACCGTTGGAGCGCTCGGCCCGACCACCATTGTGTCCTGTGTGTGCATCAGGTCGGCCGCGTGCTTGTTTCCGATGTACAAGGCGCAGCTGTTGGTGATTGGTCCGCCGGCGCCGGCGACGGCTGGGACCAGTGACCTCTCGACGGACACCTTGATGGCGGTAATCGAGCCGACGAGCTCCCCGACGCCTAGCTCGATCATGTTGCAGCAGCTCACTTCTTTCCTGGCGGTGCCGCCCCGTTACGCGAAGCAGAATGGAGGGCAGCGTGTGTTGCCTATCTGCGTTTGCATCAACAAGAAGGTTATACAATAATCTTCGTTTAGTCATACTGCAATGTAGTTACTCGAAGATCGGAGGGAGTAGTTTAGTTCGAAGTAGGGTTCGTTCGGATGTATTTTGGACTTGTATAGTAGTAGTACTACTACTCCAGAACTATTACTAGCTAGTTGGAGTGCTAGAATGCAGCTCGGAGTATTATAGTATTTTGGCAGTACTACTAGTTATGTATGTGACTGCAAATTCAAACTAAAATGGACTATTTCTTGCTAATGTTGTTCTTTTGGAGTCATCATTTTTTTCTGAACGTGTTAACTATGCTATTGTCTAAGGATTCGTTTAGATTTCTTTGGTTGAATTCATATTTCGTCTCTTCCTAATTTGGCAAAACTGCACTGTCATGGGCATTCTTACAAGGTCGCTGAAGTTTCAAAGTTTCTTAATGTATATTGCGTAGGGTGTACCCCCTTAACATGGATCTGTTGCATTTTTGGGTTGTATTTTTTTTGGCAATTTTCAGGACCATAAAATAGCACGCCTTCAGTTGAAATTTGAATTAGTGGCCGATACTAGCATGGAGTAGTGAAGTTTTTTTGTACTCCCTCGGTCCCACCAAAAGTGTCTCACCTTTGTTAAAATTTAGATGGATAGATGTATTTTTTTTACAAAGTTGAGACAACTTTGGTGGGACGGAGCCACGGAGTCGTAGTTGATGGCGAGAAGGTTGATGCCTTGCTAGGTTGGTGTACGTTGCAAAAAGAACAAGGTTGGTGTGTATTTGTTTTATTTGTTCACCATAATACTGACATGGCCATCGATTTGATTAGACAACACAAGCCTGGGATGTTTCACTTATTTATTGTAGGAAGCACGATTAATGTTCTGTAATGATGGGGCTACTCCTATAGTCCGTCTGCTCGGCTCCTACTCGGGTGTCGGGTCACATTCACACTCTCCTCTTTTTTTGAACACATTCACACTCTCCTCTTTTTTTGAACACATTCACACTCTCCTCGAAACTGCAGTAGGCAGTATATGAGCGTCTCGGTTCACCTCCGTCGTCTATCCCCACTCCGCCCATCTTCCATAGCACGCGCCTGCGTTTCGCATCCTATCCAGCAGTGCCCAGTTTGAGAGCCTCTGTTCTCCAACTCAAACCCCCACCTGCCGCCATTGATCGCCATCTCTCTCCCAAAGTTCGAATCAGTAGATCGCCCAAGAAAATACCAACCCCATTGTACCACCTGCCTCATTGTGATGGCGAAATCGAGCAGGGTCTGTGGATCTGGGCTGTTTCACAAGGTGTTTACGGAAGGCCCCCTTGAAGTGCTCATCAGCCAGTGCGACGCCATCACCGCCGCGTCCCTAGTCGGTTCCTCCAAAAGTATTCTTCAGTCAGCCAAATACAGTGCCACTCTGCCTGCTTCTCAGCCGTTTGGCCTTCCGTGTGTTCTCTGTTGTGACCCGGCGGATAAACCATGGGCGGTGTTCAAGGAGGATTTGCCGGTGCACAGCAAGTGCAAACTACTGCCGCTGGACAGGTTCTCCTATGATGGCCTAATGCCACACGGTAAGGATGAGGAGCGGGCAGGCGCCAATGGAGATTGGATCGCCATGGTTGGCCCCGAAGGCAAGTGGAACCTCCTCAATGTGTACACTCATCGCAAGATTAAGCTTCCATCTTTGAGGAACAAGTTGGAAACCACACACAATCCACTTATATTCGAGTATCAGCGTTCTGCTATTCAACTGCAGAAGATAGCTATTTGCCAAGTTCCTACAGCTGCTAGGGGGTATCAAGATTTCTCCCTTGTCGCAATCTTCGACTTTGCAATTGCCTACCTCCATGGCGAATATCCTCGTGAATGGATATTTCTTGAAAACCAGTTTCAGTACGGCGCCATATACTGCGATGCAATTATACATAACGGACTTGTGTTCGCCGTTACTGAGCTTGGAAATGTTTATGCATGGGATCCTAATCAATTTGGTAACATTTCCTCCCTATCTTTTTTATATACGTAACTTATATAGTATTTCACCTCTTATTTGTTGAACTGTCTTGGCATCTTTTGGCTTAAAGGAATTCCATAGGCGCACACCATAACCCTCTTGTGGTATGGACATATATAGAATTTAACATCTATAGGAATTTTAGTATGGTCTAATGTGCATGTTGTTCCTTAGGAAAAAGGCCCCCTAGTAATTAAGTTTCTTTATTATTACTCCCTAGAAAATTTAAGGTAGAGTAGAAATAGAATCAATAAAGGTGCCATGCAATATTGATAAAGACTTTCATTTGTTTATATTCAAACCATCTAAAATTTGGACCAATATTTTCGGGAACATGTTTTAAATCCATATGAAGTTTTACCAAGATGTTCGAAATATATTTCAAACCATCTTATGTTCGACCATGATTTTATAAAGTACTAGTATTGGCATCCCAATATCAAATCAATATCACTAGTAGATAAATCATGAAATATATTTTCATGTGACGTGTTCTTTCCTTTTTCAAGGTCCTATAGTGCTCCCTGCTCCATTCATTCCGTGGACGGCTGGATTTGATGACGATGATGATTTTGACTCTAATAGTCGTACGTGGTGGCTGGCAAGATCTCAAGATCGTTCTAGACTTCTCCTGGTCTATGCACGTGGCGTAATGGATTTTGACGCTGACGGTGCTCCAACTCATTATGATAGTACCCCTTCTGTCCATTGCGGTCGCGCTGTTCACAGCTATTCGGGGTATACCTGCATTGTATTCTCGAATGACACTAGTCGGTTACTTCCAGCCAACCCGTGGGAAAGGGTTACTAATCTTGGAGACTATTCTATGTTCCTTGGGTTGAACTATCCGATTTTCATGCCAGTGGGTGGTGCAACATTTCCCCCAGGATATTTGACAAGAAGAAACTGCATCTACACCACGCCTCAGGCCATTGGCTCTCAGTTTGACACATCACATCAAGAAATTTTCCGCTTCAGTCTAAATGGCGAAGACCACCAAAGCATATCTTTCTCAAGCAGCGGTCCAGGGGCCAACTGGCATACGGGGTTTTGGTTCATCCCAAGCTACACCAACGCGCTGGACTGGAACAAAGACAATCAGAGTTAGGGATATTTATGTAATAGTAGGATCATACTACTAGCTAGCTCAGTTGGTCTTGACTCCTATTTAACTATTTATAGCTAATGTACTTAGGTGATAAATTTATGCTATTTGCATGAACCCAGGCGCTTCTTTTAATTTGATCAAATACGGTCTATACACATGCATGGCTGTTTGGCTGTTTCAGTGTCCCTAGAGGCATACATATATACTGTTATTTAGCAATCTTTATTACAGTACAAAGGTCTTAACCTCATGGTTCACAGAAAGTATAAACGTAGATCAACCATCTAAACATAGAAGACATTCTAGTGTATGATTCTTACATATACACATCAACATCCTATCAGAAAATCTTAATGTGAATTGTACTGGCTGTACAAACCCGTGCATCATTCTCTAGCCGGTTGCACCCAAAAACCAAATCGTGGTACTTCATAGTTGACTGTATGTAGGACAACATACAGATCCAATGCGAAGCCATGGGTATCACCTGCATGACAGAACCATATTTCACATGGTTGGAGGTACTCTATATGGCATTTAAAATCATTCCTTGTCTTTCATATGGTCCTAAAAATAGTACAGTTGGATTTGTGGGTTTTAATTTTTTATTAACACACTCAATTGATTGCCCAAACATTGATTAATAATATTATTAAGGGGTGTGATGTTGAAAGCCATAAGAACAATGTGCCAAACAATCTTTGCTAGCGGACGGTAAATGTATACCCATCAGAAATAATCAGCAGACGTGCATGTTTCTTTGGTCAGAATAACTGCTGCACCATCTTAAAAGTAAATGGCATGACCATTTATTTGATTTGATAGCGTGCAGCTAGATGGCGTACATTACTATCTCTACTTCCTTGGGTCGCCCAAATCTGGAGTACTAAAAGCAAATCCTGGTGATTCATTTGACAAGACAACACAGATGCGACCAAATTTCTCCGTCCATATTATTATAATAATCTGGAGTGCGTTGCCTCGTTGCCTTCCAAGAGAAGCTGCATTCCTTGCCAAAAAAGAGAGAGAGGCTGTATTTATAACTATCTCACCGGCCGCCACTAGTACAAACCATCACTCCCTCTCCACCTCCACCTCCATCTCTTCCCTAGTAGCTCCACCTCCATATCGGCGACGGACCACAATCGCGCGGCTTCGACTTCATCTTCGACGGCGGCGGCGACAGAGGCGTGAGGCACCTTCTCCGCGGCGCATCACTCATCCTCGTCCCGCGGCAACAATGGCTGTATGTGAAATCACCATACCCTTTTGTATGGTAGAGATGATGATGTGCGGATAAAATTTTATTGGCGGTTGCTCATCCTTGTTTGAATATTTGGTGTAGATTCACATCTAGGGCAGGGTGTCAAGCGGGGTGGGTAGCGGGCTAGCTAGTTTCAGTGCGAGTGCTTTAAATCTGCTCTAATCTCAACCACTATTTGCTCTAATTTTCTGCTTTGCGGGACGATTCGCGGACGCCGCTTGCAACCCTAATCTAGGGTATTGATCCTAGTTTAGTAGACTACTAGGATTTACATGCCAATTTGTTTTTAGACTAGATCCGGATATTTGTCAATACTACTACGTACTTCTTCCGTTCGTATTTAATTGACTCTAGTTGAAAGCATCGACAGTTCATTTTCTTCTCTCCCTCTCGTCGACTAATTAAAACCGAACAGAGGGAGTATTAGGAATCCATGTGCATCCGTACTACCAGTAAGGTATTGCGTTGTTGCAGAGGCTCAGTGTAATCAATATCTTTCGATATTAATATACTCACTTTATCAGAAAATAAATTAGTAATCCATGTTCAAACTTGCTAGTTTGATCGACGTTTGATGATGATTTGTGAGGCCATGTATGGGCCTAGTTTGTTTTGCCTGGTGGTCAGTAGGCTGATGATTTTTTTTGCTTGGTCGATCTGTGGTCGTTCCATGGCCACTGCTGATTAAGCATTACTAGAATCAACAATTTTTTGCTTGTCTGGTGATTGGAAGTGTATGCGCTAGCACCATCGCACGATGATTAGTCTTAATGGAGATGCAGATGTCGATCAAGAGGGAGAAACATATCTTGATCATGCATTTCTCACGAGATTACTTGGTGATTGGAAGTAGAATCCACAATTTGTTGTGCAAACTTCTCAACATATGCATATATTCAATGAATTGGCTTTATGTGATCAATAGTACTTCTTATTGCAGATGGATGGAGGGGAAAGAGCGAAAAAACCGATACTTAGTGAGATGACTTCTCATTCTTTGACTTCTGATATCCCAGATAACAAGGTAAATATATAGAACGACGATTCGTAGGTGATAAAAGCAGAATCCACAATTTGCCGTGCAAACTTCTCAACATATGCATATATTTGATTAATTAGTTTTATGTGATCAATAGTATTACTTATTCCAGATGGACGTAGGGGAAGGAACGAAAAAGCGGATGCTATGTGAAATGACTTCTAAATCTGTGTGTTCTGATATCCCAGATGACAAGGTAAACATATGGACCGACGCTTGTTTTGCCGCTGCCCCTGTTAGATGGCTAGATGCTCTGGTCTAATTTCTGTTCATGTGCTTATTATTGCAGAAACATAGAGTTGAAGAAAACTCTATATTGTCTGATGACAAAGGTGAAATGGCATGCCAGTCTTTTAAACCTCCGACGCCACCTTGTTTACTGTCTATGGAGACTGATGCAGCTGGACCTGGTACTGATGAGCCTATACCTGGCATCATCGTGTCACATGAAGAAGGTTGTGGATTGGGTTTACCCCCTGCTGTAGAAACTGGTGGTGCAGCTGGAGCTGCTAGTGTAGAGCCTCTAGTGAACGGTGTCGTGCCACGGGAATTCTCTGAACTGGAGCAAAACGGTTTACCTATTGTCAAGACCGATATAACTGGTGCTGATGCTGGAGTTGCTACTGATGATCCTGCACCTGAAGTATGTTTTGCATTGTTAAAACCCGTCCTGCCCAGAGTACTGACTGGTGGTGGACCTGGAGCTGGTAGGGTAGAGCCTCTAACTGAAGTGGATATTGGTGGTTTACCCTCTGGTATTGTAGAGATTTCAGCAAGCGGTCCTGTCCGAGAACATATCTGGTCCTACTATCCCTTTAGGTTCTACCGTGCTACCGACTCCTATGAACCGGAGCATGTACCTGATGTGCCTTCTGTTGAACCTGACGCACCTGTAAGTAGTGGTGATGATCAAGAAGGATCTGCATCTGATGATCCTGCACCCGAAGTTGCCACGCCACCCGAAGGAGGTTTTGTATTGGTAGAACCCGTCATGACTATGCCCACAGTACTGACTGGTGGTGGACCTGGAGCTGGTATGGTAGAGCCTCTAGCGAAAGGTGTCGTGCCACGAGAATCCTCTGAAGTGGATATTGGTGGTTTACCCTCTGTAGATACTGGTGGTCTACCTGGAGCTGGTATTGTAGAGATTTCAGCAAACAGTGCTGTCCCACCCAACTCCTATGAACTTGAGCATGTACCTGATGTGCCTTCTGTAGAACCTGATGCACCTGTAAGTAGTGGTGATGATTCCGCTGAATCTGATCAAGAAGGATCTGCATCTCGAGGACAAGATGTCAGCTGTCATTCACCTGAACCCGAGCTGAAGTCAGCAACGGTAGCTTATATGGCACGGACTGTCCTTCAAGCTCTAAAGATCCAGTTGGGTGGTTCACAGGACCAGCTACTCCAAGCCATTGTCACTACAAAAGACCAGCCAGCATGCTTCGTTATCTCCTGCATACTGTTTGACAAGCTGAAGCACTGCAACTGGCGCATTGTTCAATCCCATCAGCATGGAGAGAGGAGCTATGTTTATGTCAAGATGATTCATGCTGATTTGGTAAGGTTCCATGATAAGATGTATGGGTGGGGTGAGGCAAGAGCCACATTTTGCAGCATTCACACAGTCTTCGCTCTTGAGCCAGACCCCATGGATGCTTACCCAGTGGTGCAGCTGTCCTGACTTGATATATGTTTTATGATCAGTATGCTGCTGTCGTGGAACTGTGATGTCGAGCTACCTTTCTTATGGTTTCTAGGCTTTTGGTTTCAACATGTATTATGGAGCTTACCTTAGGACTTTCGCATGCGTTTGGCTGTTGACCTGTAATGTTTGTGGTTGGTTGTCTAATCTACTTGGCACAATCACATTGCAAAGGCAAATGTTCCTTTTCTCTTTAATTGTTATTATGACTTATGTGTTATAACCAGGCAAGAATATGCAATCTTGGTTCTCTGACCGATATATATGTACATACAACTTTTGTTCACATAATAACACTTACACGGGAAAAGAGTAGCTTTCTCTGTTGGACAAACACCAAACCACAAAAGGGTAACAACACAATATCCAAACTAGGTACGGCACCTGTTGAGCATACATGACTTTTGTCGTAAAATCACGTTAACCAACACTAGCAGCATCTTGTTCTTTGCAAGGTGCTATGCTTATCAGTCTAATCCCAATACACAACCTACTTCAGGTGGCACGATGATGTCAGGTGCAGGTTCACCAGTACCAACTCTCTTGCATCAGTCTCCATTGAAGGTACGCCACTGCTGCAGTAGACACCATTAGCAATGCAACCTGAAGGTGTTCTTATCCTCATATCAGGATCACATAATACAGGTGTCAAGCTTCATGCACTAGCCAACACAATGAAAAAGTCCGAACTAGGATAGCTAGGAAAAAAACATGAAGATCTTTTTTTCGAATCCCACGCTGAACATCTTTTTTTTAACTAATTAGGTAAGCTCCTGCTGACAAACATATTACAGCAACTCCAGCAGTGGCTCTATATTTAGGCGCTGTGGGCTGAATGGCTGATGCTGCGCATGGAGCCGGCAATAGCTTCACCGGAAGCTGCAAACTGTGGCGGCCAAATGCAGGGCTGAAACAGCGTATTTTCAGAGGCGCTATAAATGCAGCGCCAAAAACAGAATATAATGAAAAATAGAGTGCAGTAAAACAGAAGATCAAACAAAGACTAGAAATAGACATAAAATAGGATAAAATTAGCTTGATAGATACTCCGTAGTTCATATTTGTACAAAGTAGTGCGATAAAACTAAACTAAAACTCGACATCTGACGAGTCCGGTGTCGTGCCCGACACCGGATCCGACGAGAAGAGGTCAATCCAACGGGGGTCGTCCTCGCCAATGGTGGTCGGCCCGGCGAGCTGCGCTTCGATGAAGGCCCGCTTCGTCGCCTTCTCCGCCCTCCGTCGTGCGCGGTCCTCCTTCTTCGCTGCCCGCCTCGTCGCCTTCTCCGCCCTCCGTCTGCGGAAGTGCTCGTTCTCGGCGGCAACGTCCTCGGGGAAGCGGGCCGCCCACTCGCGCGCCGCGCGCTCGTCCCGCTCGGCGATGCGCAAACGGCGCTCCGTCTCGCGGCGGCGGTGCTGTTCCTCCTGTCTAACGATGTACGGCGGCGGCGCGAGATCCTCGGCCTGCTGGCGCGTCCACACGTCATGGAAATTCATCGACGATCGCGGGCGCCCGAGCCGCCACGCCACGGCGTCGTACGCGCGCGCGGCCTCGTGCGCGGTCTCGTAGGTGCCGAGGCCGATGCGCTCGCCGCCGTCACGTATCTCCGCGTAATACGTACCTTTGGGGCGCGCGCGGACGCCGCGGTACCCCGTGCCCGAGACGCGGCAGTACCGCGAGCTCGACGCGAGACGAGGCATGGCGGCGGCGGCGGAAGCGGAGCCGCGGCGGCGATATTAGGCGCAGATGGGCAAATTTCAGCAACCCGTGTCCATCTTTTTTTTTGGCTGAAATTGTCGTGTGCATAGCAAGGTTCATGTCAATAAGGCTGAGTTTGGCATCTAAGTCTAGGCAACAAATACTTTTGGGTTCCAACGGCCATCTACAAGGTATTTGCTATAGGCCTACTTGCTCCGGCTGTCGAAGCCCAATAACTACAAATGGGCCTTTCTGCTCATGCAATTTCGGCCCTTTTCTAATGAAACACAGATCCTATGATTGGCAAAAAAAAATACACGGAGATTCTACATAAAAGTTGTTTTTATTTATTTTGAATTATAGGGTTCCAATTTTTGAAACTGCTCATGCCCAATATGAAAATCCTTGATCGCTCCATACCCACATGGATAACGGTATTTTTAAAAATTCATAAAGTGGATTTGAAATTTAAAACATATCCTAATAATTCCTTGATTTAATCTATCCAACTTGTAAGATCTTGAACTAAAGGCTTGTGTTAATTATAACGAGTAATGCGACAGCTATCATTAACAGAAATAGAGTTTATAATTGAAAGGAATCTATATGGACCCATGAGGCAGACCACCCGTCTAGCGTTTCAAAGAAAAAGACAATGCTTAGAAAACAGAAGGTGGCTCAAAATCCCTACAAAGGAAACATTTCATTGTTCATAGAAGGTAGCATGTGGGCCGTCACATTTGCCGTCTCCATCATTTCGAAGTGGGGATGAAGAAAAGACAAATGGCAGTGGGGGTCAAAAATAAATCCAAAAAGGAAACAGTACATAGAGGATGACATGTGGGACCGACCAACAGCGTCCTCATCATTTCAAAGACACTGGGGATCAAAGAAAAGGCAGTAAAGCGGAAATTGGGGTAAAAAAATGCAACAAGGAAAAGGTTTATTGTTCCTGAGGCTGGCTGTGGGACTCATAGAGCCAGCGGCGACCTGAATTTCAAGGCGGCATATGGTCCCCGAAAAAGGCAGAGTTGCAAAATCACACAGTTAAAGAAATCAAGAAATGAAACTTTATTACTCTGATCCTGAAGCAGCCACCTTATATGATTTACGGTGGCAGCATGAGATAAGAAAGAAAGGACGACCAAATATGGGAGCAAAAATAATCAAAAGAAAAAACTTGTGTCATAGATGATGTTGTAAATTCCATATACAAGCTCTTGTTTCTAGTCTTTAAGTTAAATTATAAGATAACATGCGGGCCTTGTGTGTGTCTTACTCAACGTTCCCAAAGCGGCGAGGGATCCAAAAGAAAAAGAGTAACCCAGTGCATTAACAATAACTCAAAACTTATTGTTCATAGAGTATGACATGCGGGACAATAAGCTAGCAACTCCTCAACGTTTCAAAGGGGCATGAGATAGAAAAGAAAAGACAAGTGAATAGCCAAATATGGGGCCAAGAATAATCCAAGAAAGAAACTTTATTGTACATAAAAGATGAGCATGCGGGTCCCATTCTGGCTGTAGTGTCAAAAAAACGTTTCCAAATGCGACGAGATCAAAAAAGAAAAAAAATTGGCCCAGTGAAGTGCTTTCGGAAAAAGTTGATTGCATGGGGATAGCATGCGGGTCCACGACTGACCTGCCTCTAGTTTCGGAGGCGGCATGAGGATCGAAAGAAAAAAGGAAAGTGACCAATGCCAGAAACAAAAAATAATCCAAGAAAAAGCTTTTATTGTACATAGGATGACATCTGATTCCCACCCTTCCGCTCTTCCTTCAGATCATACAAATTGATTATTATAAGATTGACATCTGGGCCCTGTGTGTGAAGCAATCAATGTTTCTGAGTAATGAGGATCAAAAGAAAAGGCTTGACAAAAAAAATAAGAGGTGAAAAAATCAAGAAAAAAGAGCTTTTATAAATCTCAAAAGGATGACATGTATGATTCCCATAGAGACTGACGGCTTCTCAACGTTCGAGGCTGCATGAGATCGAAAAAGAAAAAGGCAAGTGACCAAAAATAAGGGTAAAAAATCAGAAAAGACTTGATTAACACATAGAGGGATGACATCAAGTTACAATTGAAGCACTAACGTTCAGCGGGGATGAAAAGAAAAGAAATAGCCAAAGATGGAGGTGAAAAATCAAAGAAAAAAAACACATAAACACCTGAGGATGACATGTGGTCCCATGGACGGCGGGTTCATAGCGTTTTCAAGGCGGCATGAGATCGAAGAAAGAAGCAGTGACCAAAAATCGGAGGTGAAAAATAATCAAAAAGCTTTTATTGTATAGAGGATGACATGCGTCCCAACGTTTCAAATGCGGTTTGAATCAAAAGAAAAAGAAAGTAGCGAAAGTCAGGGGGTAAAAAACTCCCGAAAAAGAAATTGATTATTATAGAGAGGATGACATACGGGTCCCACAGGTTTGCAGCTTACTCAAGCGTTTAAAAGTGAGCGGGGGATCAAAGAAAAGGAAATGACCAAAAAATCAAGTGAAAAAAAACCCAGAAAATAAGCTTTTATATAAGTACAGATGACCTCCGGGTCCCATGAGCCGGCGGAGTTCCTCAACGATTTCAAACGTGGCATGGGATCGAAAGAAAAAACCAAGTGACCAAATACTCAAGGAACCAAAATAATCCAGAAAAAGCTTTATTGTACATGAGGATGACATCGGGTCCCATTTTGCGTACGGCCCAGTCCCAACAATTTAAAATACGGCAGAGATCAAAAGAAAGAAAGTAACCCCGAGAAATTAGGATGAAAAACTCCAAGAAAACTTTACTCGTTCATATAGGCCAGCATGTGGGACCTATGAGCCAGCGACACTGAACGTTTCAAAGGCGACGGGGATCAAAGAAAAAGGAAATGGCCAAAAATCGGAGGGTGAGAGAAAATCAAAGTCAGACTTTGACTGCTTGCATAGGGGATGACATGCGGGTCCCATGAGCCAGCGATTCCTCAGCGTTCAACGTGGCATGAGATCGAAAGAAAAGGCAAGTGACCAAATACTCAGGAGCCAAAAATAATCAGAAAAACATATTGTATGAGATGACATCACGGGTCCCATTTTGACGATGCGAACGTTTCAAGCGGCACGGGACAAAGAAAAATGAGTAGCCAGAAATCGAGGTGAAAAAATCCAAGAAAGAGGATTTCCAGAATTGGGCTACATCTAGACATCTGGGCCTTCGAACTATCCTGCTGGGCCGCCTTTGGACACGTACAATTTCAGCCCACTCCAGAACATGATAGTTCGGATTTTTCTCAAAAAAAAAACAGGAAAGTCTATGATTAAAAAAAACAAAAAACAAGGAGATTCAAGATATATGTTGTAAAAATAAAGATTTAATTTATCAGGTTGCAATGGCTCGGAAAGCATACCATACATTTTATTAATGCACTTAGAATAATCAAGATACTCAGCCATTTCTTATGCGGGACATCGTGGACCGTGAGCCGACGGCGTACGTTTTAAAAAAACAGCAGGGGATGGAAAGAAAAAATAAACCAAAAATCATTTGGTAAAAAATCCAGAAAAAAGAAACATTTTAGTTGCAGAAGGGGATGACTTATCACAGGACCCATGGCGCGACGTCTCGGCGCTTATTGTTCATAGAGGTGACATGTGGGGCCGTAGAGCAATGGCCCCGTCCTCAGCAGTTTTAAGCGGAAGAGGATATGAACTCCAGCCAAAAATCATTTTAGTTAAACAATATCAAGGAAGAGACATTCGTGCAAAAAAGACTTAAGACACAAAGCAGCAACATCTCCAGCACATTCAAGCAATGAGGGATCCCTTTTTAGCACTATCAAAAATATTGAGGTTCCATCATAAAGCTTTTATTGTTCATAGAGAATGACTTGTGGGACCGAGCACATATGACGTCCTCATCGTTTCAAAGAGACGGAGATCCAAGAAAAGCCAAATAACTTGGAAAATTAGAGGTCAAAAACTCTTTTCCAAGAAAACTTTATTGTTGGCGAGGATGACATGCGGGACCTTGAGCCAGCCGACTTACTCAACATTTCAAAGGCGCATGAGATCGAGAGAAAAAGGCAAGTGACCAAATATCGGCCAAAAATAATCCAAGAAAGAAACTTTATTGTACATAGAGATGACATGTGGGTCCCATTTTGCAGCAGCGGTCTCAATGTTTATAATAGGCAGAATCAAAGAAAGAAAGTAGCTAGTAATTAGGGGTGAAAAAAAGAAATCCAAGAAAGGAGAGGATTGATGGACACCAGAGGATGACATCACAGATTATAGACCTTGACACTCAAACGTTTCAAAAGAAGCGGGGGATCCGAAAAATAGAAGCCAAAATCGGGGAGGGTGAAAAAAAAAATCCAGCAAAAAACTTTTATAGCACATAGAGGATGACATACGGGTCCATGAGCCGTGACGGAGTTCCTCGCGTTTGAAACGTGGCAGCAAGTCAGAAAGAAAAAGGCAAGTGCCCAAATATGAGGAGCCAAAATAATTCAAGAAAAGAAAGTTTTATAATTACCTGTAGAGGATGACATGCAGGTCCCATTTAGCAGCAGCGGTATCAGTTTGAGAGGTGGCAGGGGATCAAAAGAAAAAAAGAAATTGCCAAAAATCAGATGGTGAAAAAACCAAGAAAAAGAACTTTTATAGTACATGAGGATGACATACGGGTCCCATGAACTGCTGAGTTCCTCAGCATTCAAACGATGGCATGAGATCGAAGAAAAGAGGCAAGTGAAAAAATATAGAGCCAAAAAATAATTCAAAGAAAAGAAAGTTTTATAGTACATAGAGGATGACATGCGGGTCCCCATTTAGCGACTTGTGAGTACTCCAGCCGTTTGAGAGGTAGCGAGGATCAAAAGAAAAAAAGAAATTGCCAAAAATCAGATGGTGAAAAATCCAAGAAAAGAAAGTTTTATAGTACATAGAGGATGACATGCGGGTCCCATAAACCTGCGAGGTTCCTCAACGTTTCAAACATGGCATGAGATCGAAAGAAAAGGCAAGTGACCAAATATCAGGAGCCAAAAATAATTTAAGAAAAGAAAGTTTTTATAGTACATAGAGGATGACATCCGGGTCCCATTTAGCAGCAGCAGTATCAACATTTGAGAGGCGACGGAGATCGAAAGAAAAAGTCAAGTGACGAGAAATATGAGTGCAAAAAAAAATCCAAAAAGAAAGAAAAAGAAAGATTTATATTACGCAGAGGATGACATGCGGGTCGATTAGGCACAACGGTATCAACATTTTGAGAGAGCGACGGGGATCGAAAGAAAAAAGTCAAGTGACCAAAATATGAGGTGCCAAAAAAATCCAAGAAAAAAAGTTTTATATTACATAGAGGATGACATGCGGGTCCCATTGTAGCAGCGGTATCCCCGTTTGAGAGGCGGGTGATCGAAAGAAAAAGGTAAGTGACCAAATATGAGGTGCCAAAAAATAATTCAAGAAAAGAAAGTTTTATAGTACATAGAGGATGACATGCGGGTCACATTTAGCAGCAGCATCACCGTTTGAGAGGCGGCGGGGGATCGAAAGAAAAAGACAAGTGACCAAATTTGAGGTGCAAAAATAATCCATGAAAAGAAAGTTTTATAGTACATAGGGATGACATACGGGTCGATTAGCATCGACGGTATACCCCGTTTGAGAGGCGAGGATCGAAAAGGCAGAGTGACCAAATTTGAAGTGCCAAAAATAATCCATGAAAGAAAGTTTTATATTACATAGAGGATGACATGCGGGTCCCAGTTAGCAGCAGCGGTATCACCGTTTGAGAGGCAGGGGATCGAAAGAAAAAGACAAGTGACAAATTTGAGGTACAAAAAAACTCAAGAGAAGTTGATTGCACGCAGAGGATGACATCCTACTACTACGGGTCCCATTTAGCGACGGCCCAGTCTCCAGCGTTTTCAAAGCAGCAAGGGATCAAGAAAAAGGGAAGTAACCCGAAAATCAGGGGGTCAGGAAATCAAGAATAGAAAGAATTTTGGTTCATAAAAAAAAGAACCATGATCCTGCATCGTAAACGGCTCGATCGGAGAACGTTGAACGAGATGGCGCGATGTAGAAAAAAAACAATGCCAGAGAGGCTGCCATCTGGGCCCTACATCCCTCGGCGGTGCGGATTTGCGTTGACTCGGCCGGCGAACCCGAGATTTCGAGATGCACCACGTCCCGGGCCACCATACGCCACGTTTTGGCCGCTTTCGTCGGGCTAGGTGGCCTCAAAAACGAGAAAAAAAAAGTTTTGACATGCACCACGGAGGGACCAAAATCGTCGGCCATGGTACACCAGCAACCTGCGGCGACTTCAGCCGTCGGCCAGCAGCAACACTTTGTAGTGCTACCGGATCTTCGCAATGCCATGTTTCAACCAAGTGTCACAAAGGGGTACCTCCATGCCGCCTGTACAAAGGTCTAAGGAGAAAGCTCGCATTTTGGATTTCTCGCTTTTGATTATTCTCAACTTAGACATCCATACCGGGACAACATGGACAACAGATAATGGACTCCTCTTTAATGCATAAGCATGTAGCAACAATTATTATTCTCATATGAGATTGAGGATATATGTCCAAACTGAAACTTCAACCATGATTCATGGCTTTAGTTAGCGGCCCAATGTTCTTCTCTAACAATATGCATGCTCCAACCATTAAGGTGGTAGATCCCTCTTACTTCAGACAAGACGGACATGCATAGCAACTCACATGATATTCAATAAAGAGTAATTGATGGCGTCCCCAGAAGCATGGTTATAGCACAACAAGCAACTTAATAAGAAATAAAGTGCATAAGTACATATTCAATACGACGATAGTTTTTAATATCTTGTCCCATGAGCTATATATTGCAAAGGTGAATGATGGAATTTTAAAGTAGCACTCAAGCAATTTTACTTTGGAATGGCGGAGAAATACTACCATGTAGTAGGTAGGTTTGGTGGACACAAATGGCATGGTAGTTGGCTCAAGGATTTTGGATGCATGAAAAGTATTCCCTCTCGATACAAGGTTTAGACTAGGTTATTTGAAGCAAAGCTCAAGGATGAACAGAGATTGCAGCAAAACTCACATAAAAGACATATTATAAACATTACAAGACTCTACACCGTCTTCCTTTTTGTTCAAAACTCAATACTAGATATTATCTAGACCTTAGAGACCAAATATGCAAATCAAATTTTAACAATCTATATATTTCTTCATTAATGGGTGCAAAGCATATGATGCAAGATCTTAACATAGGCTGTAATTGCAAGTATCATTATCCAAAGACATTTGGGAATTACCATGTAGCATTTTAATTCAACCATATAACAATTTAACGAAGAAGAGACTTCGCCATGAAATTATGAGTAAAGCCTAAGAACATATTTGTCCATATGCAATAGCGTCTCTCTCCCAAAAAGTGAATGCTAGGATCCATTTATTCAAACAAAAACAAAAACAAAAACAAAAACAAACCGACACTCCAAGTAAAGAACACAAGATGTGACTGAATAAAAATATAGTTTCAGGATGACATGTTGCTTTGTTGATGAAGAGGGGATGCCTTGGGCATCCCCATGCTTAGATGAGTCGTCTTAAAATATGCAGGGATGAATCACGGGGGCATCCCCAAGCTTAGAGCTTTCACTCCTCTTGATCATAGTATATCATACTCCTCTCTTGACCCTTGAAAACTTCCTTCACACCAAACTTCAAGCAAACTCATATATGGTTAGTGCACAATTAATAATTCACATATTCAGAGGTGACACAAACATTCTTTTCACTTCTGGACATTGCATAAAGCTACTGGACATTAATGGATCAAAAAAATTCATCCAACATAGCAAAAGAGGCAATACGAAATAAAAGGCAGAATCTGTCAAAACAGAACAGTTTGTAAAGACGAATTTTAAAATTAAAATGGCACCAGACTTGCCCAAATGGAAAAACTCAAAACTAATGAGAAAGTTGCGTACATATATGGGGATCACGGCACAAATAGAATTGGCAGGCCATAATTTTACAGAACTTGACCCCAGATTCGTGAGCAGACAGCAATGCTGTTTTCTGTGACGATCAAAATATAACATCCAACTTTGACATAGAAACTTTACTTGGCACAAAAACATGATAAAGAGAGGTTGCTACGGTAGTAAACAACTTCCAAGACTCAAATATAAAACAAAATTGCATGTAGGTAAAAACATGGGTTGTCTCCAATAAAGCGCTTTTTCTTTAACGCCTTTCAGCTGGGCGCGGAAAGTGCAAATCAAGTATTATCAAGTAGAAGCATCAGCAATAACTTGTTCTAATAATAGAATCAAAAGGCAACTTCATTTTCTTTCTAAGGAAGTGTTCCATACCTTTCTGGAAAGGAAATTGATATTTAATATTACCTTCCCTCATATCAATAACAGCACCGTGGTTCGAAGAAAAGGTCTTCCCAACACAATAGGACAAGATGCATTGCATTCGATATCCAAGACAACAAAATCAACGGGGACAAGGTTATTGTTAACCGTAATGCGCACATTATCAATCCTCCCCAAAGGTTTCTTTTTAACATTATCGGCAAGATTAACATCCAAATAACAATTCTTCAATGGTGGCAAGTCAAGCATATCATAAATCTTTTTAGGCATAACAGAAATACTTGCACCAAGATCACATAAAGCATTACATTCAAAGTCATTGAATTTCATTTTAATGATGGGCTCCCAACCATCTTCTAACTTTCTAGGAATAGAAGTTTCAAGTTTTAGTTTCTCTTCTCTAGCTTTTATGAGAGCATTTGTAATATGTTTTGTAAAGGCTAAATTTATAGCACTAGCATTAGGACTTTTAGCAAGTTTTTGCAAGAACTTCAGAAATGTGGCAATCATCAAAATCTAAATCATTATGAGATACAGCAATGGGATCATTGTTCCCAAGGTTGGAATTTTTTATACGATTTATCACAAAACGATTTGACAATTTTAGCAATTTCGAAGACTTGATTTTAGTACGCTTTTGCATAGGGTAAAACATTGCCAACACCAATTATTTTTATGAGTGACAGCCAGTAGGTGCGGCAACATGTAGATCATTATCATTACTAATGAGGTGGTATGTGGTCCCAAACTTTAGCTACATTATTCTCTTTAGCTAGTTTTTTATTTTCTTCTCTATCCCACCTAGCACGTAATTCAGCCATTAATCTTATATTCTCATTAATTCTAACTTAGATGGCATTTGATGTAGTAGTAATCTTATTATCAATATCATTATTAGACATAACTTTCAATTTTAAAAGATTATCAGAGGCAAGTCTATCAACTCTAGAAGCAATAATATCAATTTTATCAAGCTTTTCCTCAACAGATTTGTTAAAAGCAGTTTGTGTACTAATAAATTCTTTAAGCATAGCTTCAAGACCAGAGGGTACACTCCTATTATTGTTGTAAGAATTCCCATAAGAATTACCATAACCATTACCATTAGCAGAAGGATATGGCCTATAGTTATTACCAGAATTGTTCCTATAAGCATTGTTGTTGAAATTATTATTTTTAATGAAATTCACATCAACATTTTCTTCTTGAGCAACCAATGAAGCTAAAGGAACATTATTTGGATCAACATTAGATCTACCATTCACAAGCATAGACATAATCACATCAATCTTATCACTCAAGGAAGAGGTTTCTTCAACATAATTTACCTTCTTACCTTGTGGAGCTCTTTCCGTGTGCCATTCAGAGTAATTTATCATCATATCATCAAGAAGTTTTGTAGCCGCCCCCAAAGTGATGGACATAAAGGTACCTCCAGCAGCTGAATCCAATAAATTCCGCGAAGAAAAATTTAGTCCTGCATAGAAGGTTTGGATGATCATCCAAGTAGTCAGTCCATGGGTTGGGCATTTCTTTACCAAAGATTTCATTCTCTCCCATGCTTGAGCAACATGTTCAGTATCTAATTGCTTAAAATTCATTATGCTACTTCTCAAAGATATAATTTTAGCAGGAGGATAATATCTACCAATAAAAGCATCCTTACATTTAGTCCATGAATCAATACTATTCTTAGGCAAAGATAGCAACCAATCTTTAGCTCTTCCTCTTAATGAGAAAGGAAACACTTTCAATTTAATAATATCAACCATCTACATCTTTATACTTTTGCATTTCACAAAGTTCAACAAAGTAATAAGATAGACGTGGCATCATGGAGAACTAACACCCAGAAAAAATTGATCTCTCATATAGATTCAATCATGAGTTTAATTTCAAAATTCTCTTTTATGTGTGGCAGGTGAAACAATAAGTGCATAGGGAAATCATTATTGTTGCGTTTGTGAAGTCACACAACTTAGTATTTTCGAGGTATTCATTTTAGCAACGGTAAATAAAACAAACTAGATAAAGTAAATACAAGTAACTAATTTTGTGTTTGATAACTAGAGCAAGACAGTAAATAAAGTAAAAACTAGCAACTAATTTTTTGTGTTTTGTTTAGGTGCAGCAAAACAAAGTAGTAAATAAAATAAACCAAGACAAAAAAAAAAGTAAAGAGATTGAGAAGTAGAGACTCCCCTTGCGGCGTGTCTTGATCTCCCGACAAAAAGCGCGAAAGAATGGCAATGCGCGTAGATGTACACGATAGTTGGGAACCCCAAAGAAAGAAGAAAAAGTATAATCCCCCTTACGAGTGGCAAGTTTTCTCTCGAGAGAAAGAAACCAGGTTTAATCGAACCGAGGAGCCAGAAGCACGTTCAAGGTTGATGGTGGCGAAATGTGATGCGGCGCAACAACGAGGATTCGGCGCGCGTGGAACTGCACAGCACAACCAAAGTACTTTGCCCCAACGAAGCAGTGAGGTTGTCAATCTCACCCGCTTGTTGTAACAAAGGATTAACCGTATTGTGTGGAAGATGATTGTTTGCAAGAAAACAGTAAAACAAATAGTACAGTAGATTGTATGCGATGTAAAGAATAGGACAGGGGTCCACAGTTCACTTAGAGGTGTCTCTCCCATAAAATAAAAGCATGTTGGGTGAACAAATTACAGGTGGGCAATTGACAGATAGAGAAAGGCATAATAATGCATATACATGATATGATAAATATGGTGAGATTTAATTGGGCATTACGACAAAGTACACCAAACCGCCATCAAACGCATCTATGCTAAAAAGTCCACCTTGAGGGTTATCATCGAACCCATTCGGGTATTTAAGTTGCAAAGCAGCAGGACAATTGCATTAAGTATGGTGCGTAATGTAATGCGACAACTACATCCTTAGACATAGAATCAATGTTTTATCCCTGGTGGCAACAACACATCACAACCTTAGAACTTTTTGTCACTGTCAGGTGTCAATGTAGGCATGAACCCACTATCGAGCATAAATACTCCCTCTTGGAGTTAAAAAGCAAAGAAACTTGGCCAGAGCACTCTACTAATGGAGAGCATGCAAGATCATAAACAAAACATAAACAATAGATTGATAATCACACCATAACATAGTATTCTCTATCCATGGATCCCGACAAACACAACATATGGT
>JAUUTY010001385.1:0-57156 GCA_030979885.1 Lolium multiflorum
AACCCCCTGCCTATTTCTATTTTCTGCAAAACCATTAAAAACAGTGCTAAAACTATTTATATTTGCTGTTTTGGAATATTTTGAGAACCAGAAACTTCCAAAATGTTGTACCAAAATTATATGGCATCATTTGATCATTTCACATGTATCACTGAACATAACTTTTAATGTTTGAAACATTTTGTAAACCATTTCAAAACAGAGGAAGATTTGCATACTGTTAGGGTTTCCACTTAAATTAAGGTGCAAATTTTTCCTAATGCATTTTAGATGATGCTCATGAATGCACAAACAATTCCTAATTACGGTTTAGCAAAACAGGGATGTTACAACTCTATCCCCCTTACAAGAATCTCGTCCCCGAGATTCCTAAAGGGTGACAAGAACCTCTAAGGTTATGGATGTGCTGTTGCCACTAGGGATAAAACATTAGTGCTATGTTCAAGGATGTAGTCACTAGTTACATTACGCGCAATACTTAATGCAATTGTCTCTTGTTAGCAACTTAATACTGGAGGGGGTTCGGATGATAACCTGAAGGTGGACTTTTTAGGCATAGATGCAGTTGGATGGCGGTCTATGTACTTTGTTGTAATGCCCAATTAAATCTCACTATACTCATCATAATATGTATGTGCATGGTCATGCCCTTTTTATTTGTATTGCCCAACCGTAATTTGTTCACCCAACATGCCGTTTATCTTATGGGACAATTTAGTGAACTGTGGACCCCATTCAATTCTCTTTACCGAAATACAATCTAATGCAATATTGTTCTACCTAAGTTTAAAACAATCATCTTCCACACAATACTGTTAATCCTTTGTTACAGCAAGCCGGGGAGATTGACAATCATCAAGCTGGGGCAAAGTACTTGGTTGTTGTGCAAAGTTCCACGTTGGCGCCGGAATCCCCGGTGTTGCGCCGCACTACATCCCGCCGCCATCAACCTTCAACGTGTTTCTCCTACCGGTTCGATAAACCTTGGTTTCTTTCTGAGGAACTTGTCGCTGTGCGCATCATACCTTCCTCTTGGGGTTCCCAATCGAACGTGTGAGTTACACGCCCATCACACGCTACATGGCAAGCGTCATAAGGCCCGCGCCACCCAGTGTGTGGGCTCCCCGTGACGCCCTAAACCTACCCTCCGCCTATGTTGAAGCCTTCGTCGAGAAAACCCCAGTACCGAGAGCCACGATACCGGAAAACCTTCCAGAGACGTCGCCGCCGCCAATCCCATCTCTGGGGATTCGGAGATCGCCTCCGGCACCCTGCCGGAGAGGGGAATCATCTCCCGGAGGACTCTTCATCGCCATGATCGCTTCCGGAGTGATGAGTGAGTAGTTCACCCCTGGACTATGGGTCCATAGCAGTAGCTAGATGGTTGTCTTCTCCTCATTGTGCTATCATGTTAGATCTTGTGAGTTGCCTATCATGATCAAGATCATCTATTTGTAATGCTACATGTTGTGTTTGTTGGGATCCGATGAATATGAATACTATGTTATGGTGATTATCAATCTATTGTTCATGTGTTGTTTATGATCTTGCATGCTCTCCGTTGTTAGTAGAGGCTCTGGCCAAGTTGGATACTTGTAACTCCAAGAGGGAGTATTTATACTCGATAGTGGGTTCATGCCATTGAATCTGGGACAGTGACAGAAAGTTCTAAGGTTGTGGATGTGCTGTTGCCACTAGGGATAAACATCAATGCTTTGTCTAAGGATATTTGTGTTGATTACATTACGTACCATACTTAATACAATTGTCTGTTGTTTGCAACTTAATACTGGAAGGGTGCGGATGCTAACCCGAAGGTGACTTTTTAAGCATAGATGCATGCTGGATAGCGGTCTATGTACTTTTTCGTAATGCCCAATTGAATTTCACACTACTCATCATAATATGTATGTGCATTGTCATGCCATCTTTATTTGTCAATTGCCCAACTATAATTTGTTCACCCAACATGCTATTTCTTATTGGAGAGAAACTGTGGACCCCGGTCCATTCTTTTACATCGAATACAATCTACTGCAATACTTGTTCTTACTGTTCTTTGCAAACATCATCATCCACACTATACATCTAATCCTTTGTTACGGCAAGCCGGTGAGATTGACAACTCTTTCGTTGGGGCAAAGTACTCTGGTTGTGTTGTGCAGGTTCCACGTTGACGCGCCGGAATCCCCGGTGTTGCGCCGCACTACAATCCTCCCACCATCAACCTTCAACATGCTTCTTGACTCCCACGGTTCGATAACCTTGCTCTCATCGAGGGAAAACTTGCTGCTGTACGCATCCCACCTTCCTCTTGGGGTTCCCAACGGACGAGTGCTTTACCGTTTGGGGCAACGCTTTTTCTGCGCTCGTTGCTCTGGGAGACTAAGACACGCCCGTAAGGAGCAGTCTCCACTTCCAATCTCTTTACTTTGTTTTCGTTCTCTTGCTTTACTTTATTTTATTTACTACTTTGTTTGCTTATATCAAAAATACAAAAATAGTTACTTGTATTTACTTTATTTACTATCTTGTTTGCGTTCTCTATATCAAAAACACAAAAATTAGTTACTTGTATTTACTTTACTTATTTCATCATGTTTCCTCCTAAGTTTACTCTTAAAGATGTACGGTAGGACGAGGGTCTATCATTGGAAAAGATAATATAGAAGATTTTTTCACTCATATTAGTACGGTTGAAGATTTTGAAGATAGACACTTGGTAGAACTTGCTCCTACTTATGAAATTGCTGCTGCTTCTTTAGTACACATGTTAGAAGCTAGATTTGTTAATCTCAATCCTATAATACAACATATGCTCTCTACACTAGGTGATATGAAGAAGGAGAAAATAAAGATTTTGTCTTAGAAACCCTTCTTAAAGAATTTGGTGATGTAGCAAGAGAAGCTAGAAAAGTCTTTACTAAATATAAGATGCTTGGCTCTTATACCAACTTTGCTAGTACCCTTGAAAAGATGGAAAAAGATAGACAAAAGTACACTAATAAAGTTAATTATGAGGGGGATATTAAAACATCAATACCTTGCAAGCTCTTAGGAATGCATGAGGCACTAGAAAAGAATTTTGATTGGATTGTTCCTGAAAATTTGTTTGATGAGAGAAAAGCCTAAGAGTAATGAAAAAGGAGCCTCTAAAACTTACATAGATAAGATACAATGCATAGTTGAGAAAACTCCAAACCCCGATGTTGATGCTTCATCTCTTGATAACACTTGATACACACTTTCTGCGCCTAGCTGAAAGGCGTTAAAGAAAGCGTTTATGGGAGACAACCCATGATTTTACTTCTGCACTTTTGTTTTATATTTGAGTCTTGGAAGTGTTATTACTGTAGTAACCTCTCCTTATCTTTATTTATTGCATAGTTGTGCTGGCAAAGTCTTTGATAGGTTAGTTCATACTAGATTTGGATTACTGCACAGAAACAGATTTCTGTCTGTCACGAATTTGGGCAGGGTTCTCTGTAGGTAACTCAGAAAAATCTGCCAATTTACGTGCGTGATCCCCAGATATGTACGCAACTTTCATTCAATTTGAGCATTTTCATCTGAGCAAGTTAAGTGCCCCAGAAAAATTCATCTTTACGGACTGTTCTGTTTTGACAGATTCTGCCTTATTTCGCATTGCCTGTTTTGCTATGTTTGATGGATTTCTTTATTCCATTAACTTTCAGTAGCTTTGTGCAATGTCCAGAAGTGTTAAGAATGATTATGTCACCTCCGAACATGTGAATTTTTGATTATGCACTAACCCTCTAATGAGTTTGTTTTGAGTTTGGTGTGGAGGAAGTTTTCATGATCAAGAGAGGAGAATGATACAATATGATCAAGAAGAGTGAAAAGTCTAAGCTTGGGGATGCCCCCCTGGTTCATCCCTGCATATTTCAAGAAGACTCAAGCATCTAAGCTTGGGGATGCCTTGGGCATCCCTAAGCTTAGACCAACTTATCATGTCACCTCTAGTGAAACTATATTTTTATTCCGTCATATCTTATGATACGTCCCCGACGTATCGATAATTTCTTGTGTTCCATGCCACATTATTGATGATATCTACATACTATGCACACTTTATGTCATATTCGTGCATTTTCCGGAACTAACCTATTAACAAGATGCTCAAGTACAGCCTGTTTTCTCGCTGTTTTTATTTCAGGAAACTTGTAACGAAATATTCTCGAATCGGACGAAATCAACGCCTAGGTTCCTATTTTCACCGGAAGGACCAGAACACACGGGAAGGACCAGAGGGGGCACTGGGTTTCGTATCTACAGGCCGCGCTGCGCTCAGCTCCGGCCGCGTCACTTATGGTGTCGTCACCCCTTCGACCCTCCCGCGCCGCCTCTTCGCCTATTTAAAGCCCCCGGATCGAAAACCCCGATACGTCTGACGAAACCTACGTAAACCTTCCAGAGCGCCGCCATCGCGAGGCCAAGATCTGGGGACAGGAGTCTCTCGTTCCAGCATTCCCCTGCCGGAAAGGGGAAGTGCCCCCGGAAGGCTTCTCCATCGCCACCGCTGCCATCTCCACCGCCATCTTCATCACCGTTGCTGTCCCATGAGGAAGGAGTAGTTCTCCATCGAGGCTCGGGTCTGTACCGATAGCTATGTGGTTCATCTCTCCCATGTACCTCAATACAATAATCTCAGGAGCCGCTTTACATGATTGAGATTCATATGAGTTTGTATCACAATTTATCTATGTGCTACTCTAGCAATGTTATTAAAGTAGTTTTATTCCTCCCGCACGTGTAAAGGTCAGTGTGTGCACCGTGTTAGTACTTGGTTTATGCTATGATCATGATCTCTTGTAGATTATGAAGTTAATTATTGCTATGATAATATTGATGTGATCTATTCCTCCTACATATGCATGAAGGTGACAGTGTGCATGCTATGTTAGTACTTGGTTTAGTAGCGTTGATCTATCTTACACTATAAGGTTACTTAAACATGAACATAATTGTGGAGCTTGTTAACTCCGGCATTGAGGGTTCGTGTAATCCTACGCAATGTGTTCATCATCCAACAAAAGTGTAGAGTATGCATTTATCTATTCTGATATGTGATCAATGTTGAGAGTGTCCACTAGTGAAAGTGTAATCCCTAGGCCTTGTTCCTAAATACCGCTTATCACTCGCTTGTTTATCGGTTTTACCGTGTTACTACTGTCACAAGGCTATCGTTTGTTTACTACACGCCAAGAAGCTATTTTCTCGGCACCGTTGCTTAATGCCTACTTATTCATACCACCCGTATTTCACTATCTTCGCCGAACTAAAAATCTTATTAGGTGTGAGACAAGAGACTTCTTGCTTTGTGGTTGCATGGTTGCATGAGAGGGATATCTTTGACCTCTTCCTCCCCGAGTTCGATAAACCTTGGGCGATCCACTTAAGGGAAAACTCGCTGCTGTACAAACCTCTGCTCTTGGAGGCCCAACACCGTCTACAAGAATAGAAGCACCGTCATCAAGACTATTTTCTCGCGCCGTTGCCGGGGAGGAAAGGTAAAAGGTACTCACACCCGATCTCGGTTACTAAGCTATTTCCTGTTACTGTAAGTACTCGAAGCTATTTCCTTTAGATCCCGCAATTGCATCTTTTTGTTTCTTGTTTACACTAGTTTGGCATAATGGACAACAATGAGCTTCTTATTCTGTTTCCTGATTTAAGACAAGAATTGTTTGGTGCGAACATTAAAAACCTATGGTCTTGTTTGCATGCTGGTAGTAATATTAGTATGAATGCTTGAACACCATTGTTGATAATAATATAGAAAGTTCTAAGCTTGGGGAAGCTGGTTTTCATGATCTTTTTAGTCCCCCAAGAATTGAGGAGAAAATTTACTTTGATGATACTTTGCCTCCTATTTATGATGATTATGATGATAGTAGTCTTTTGTTACCGCCTGTTATGGAGGATGAATTTGATTATGATTACAATATGCCTCCTATATTTGATGATGAGAATAATAATGATAGCTACTTTGTTGAATTTGCTCCCACTACAACTAATAAAATTGATTATGCCTATGTGGAGAGTAATAATGCATGAGACTCATGAGAAGAATGCTTTATGTGATAGTTATATTGTTGAGTTTGCTCATGATGCTACTGAAAGTTATGATGAGGGAAAATATGGCTGTAGAAATTTTCATGTTACTAAAACACCTCTCTATGTGCTGAAATTTTTGGAAGCTACACTTGTTTTATCTTTATGCTTGTTGCATTATGCTTCTTGAACTTGTTTATTTACAAGATTCCTTTTCATAGGAAGCATGTTAGACTTAAATGTGTTTTGGATTTGCCTCTTGATGCTCTCTTTTGCTTCAAATACTATTTCTTGCGAGTGCATCATTAAAACTGCCGAGCCCATCTTACTGGCTATAAAGAAAGAACTTCTTGGGAGATAACCCATGTGTTATTTTGTTACAGTACTTTGTTTTTATATTTGTGTCTTGGAAGTTGTTTAATACTGTAGCAACCTCTCCTTATCTTAGTTTTGTGTTTTGTTGTGCCAAGTGAAGCCTCTAATCGAAGGTTGATACTAGATTTGATTTCTGCGCAGAAACAGATTTCTATCTGTCACGAATCTGGGCTGTTTTCTCTGTAGAAAAATCAGAAAATATGCCAATTTACGTGCGTGTTCCTCAGATATGTATGCAACTTTCATTAGTTTTGAGTTTTCTGATCTGAGCAACGGAAGTATTTATTAGAAATTCGTCTTTACGGACTGTTCTGTTTTGACAGATTCTGCCTTTTATTTCGCATTGCTTCTTTCACTGTGTTGGGTGGATTTCTTTGTTCCATTACCTTCCAGTAGCTTTGAGCAATGTCTAGAAGTGTTAAGAATGATTGTGTCACCTCTGAACATGTGAGTTTTTGATTATGTACTAACCCCTCTAATGAAGTTTGCTGGAAGTTTGGTGTGAAGGAAGTTTTCAAGGGTCAAGAGAGGAGGATGATATACTATGATCAAGAAGAGTGAAAGCTCTAAGCTTGGGGATGCCTGGGCATCCCCCCGGGGTATATATCAAGAAGACTCAAGTGTCTAAGCTTGGGGATGCCCAAGGCATCCCCTTCTTCATCGACAAAGTATCAGGTTCCTTTTCTTGAAACTATATTTTTATTCGGTCACATCTTATGTACTTTACTTGGAGGAGCGTCTGTATGCTTTTATTTTTGTTTGTGTTTGAATAAATTGGATTACATCATGCTTGTGTGGGAGAGAGACACGCTCCGCTGTAGCATATGGACAAGTATGTCCTTAGTTTCTACTCATAGTATTCATGGCGAAGTTTCTTTTTCGTTAAATTGTTATATGGTTGGAATTGGAAAATGATACATGTAGTAATTGCTATAAATGTCTTGGGTAATGTGATATCTTGGCAATTGCTGTGCTCATGTTTAAGCTCTTGCATCATATGCTTTGCACCCATTAATGAAGAAAATACATAGAGCATGCTAAAATTTGGTTTGTATATTCTCTCTAAAGTCTAGATAATTTTTAGTATTGAGTTTGAACAACAAGGAAGACGGTGTAGAGTCTTATAATGTTTTCAATATGTCTTTTATGTGAGTTTTTGCTGCACCGGTTCATCCTTGTGTTTATTTCAAATAAGTCTTGCTAGCCTAAAACTTGTATCGAGAGGGAATACTTCTCATGCATCCAAACTCTGAGCCAAACAACACTATGCTATTTGTGTCCACCATACCTACCTACTACATGGTATTTCCTGCCATTCCAAAGCAATTGCTTGAGTGCTACCTTTAAACAATTCAAAATCTATCACCTCTGATTTGTGTCAATGTTTCATAGCTCATGAGGAAGTATGTGGTGTTTATCTTTCAATCTTGTTGGGCAACTTTTACCAATGGACTAGTGGCTTCATCCGCTTATCCAATAATTTTGCAAAAAGAGCTGGCAATGGGATTCCCAGTCCCAAATTAATCAACAAAAATAGACACTCCTCCATGGTATGTGATTATTGGACGGCACCCGAAGGATTCGGTTAGCCATGGCTTGTGTAAGCAAAGGTTGGGAGGAGTGTCACCATAATAAAACTAAAATAAAAAGGCACTCCTTCATGGTATGAGATTGTTGGCAGGCACCCGAGGATTCGGCTAGCCATGGTTTGTGAAAGAAAGGTTGGAAGGAGTGCCATCCAAAAAAAAAAAAAAAATGTGGGAGCTGCTCTTTGAAGGTTTGTCCGGCAAGGGGGTTAGAGTACCCGCCCATTCGTTGACAACAACATACACCTCTCAAAACTTTATTTTTATGTTTTCTTTATGTTTTCAAAATAAAAGCTCTAGCACAAATATAGCAATCGATGCTTTCCTTGAGGACCATTCTTTTACTTTTATGTTGAGTCAGTTCACCTATTTCTCTCCATCTCAAGAAGCAAACACTTGTGTGCATTGATTCCTACATATTCGCTTATTGCACTTATTTATTGCTTTGCATTGACAACTATCCATGAGATATACATGTTACAAGTTAAAAGCAACTGCTGAAACTTCATCTTCCTATGTGTTGCTTCAATGCCTTTACTTTTGAATTATTGCTTTATGAGTTAACTTTTATGCAAGACTTATTGATGCTTGTCTCAAGTACTATTCATGAAAAGTCTTTGCTTTATGATTCATTGTTTACTCATGTCATTACCATTGTCTTGGATTGCTGCATTCACTACATATGCTTTACAAATAGTATGATCAAGGTTATGATGGCTGTCACTGCAATTATCTCAGGTTATTTTTTCTTTTACCTTCGCCGACGGCAGAATCCAAGTTAGATGCTGACACGCTCCCATTTATCGACACTTTCTGTGTTCCATGCCACATTATTGATGATATTCACATGTTTTATGCACACTTTATGTCATATTCATGCATTTTCCTGAACTAACCTATTAACAAGATGCCTAAGTGTCAGCTCCTGCTTTTCTACAAGCTTTTGCTCTGAAATCCTAGTAACGAACATTCTCTGAACTGACGAAATCAACGCCCAAAAAGTTCTATTTTCACTGAAGGTCCAGAACACACTGAAGGACCAGTAGGGGGGCATCAAGCCCTCAGAACATAGGTCGGCGCTGCCCAGGCCCCGGCCGCGCCGCCCCTATGGTGTCGTCACCCTTCGACCCTCCCCGCGCGCCTCTTCGCTATTTAAAGCCCCCGGGATCGAAACCCCCGACACGGCTCGGGACGAAACCTCACGTAAACCTTCCGCAGCCGCCGCCATCGCGAGGCCAAGATCTCTGGGGGACAGAGTCTCTCTGCCTGCACCCCTGCCGGGACGGGGAAGTGCCCCCGTAAGGCTTCTCCATCGACACCGCTGCCATCTCCACCGCCATCTTTATCACCGCTGCTGCTCCCATGAGGAGGGAGTAGTTCTCCATCGAGGCTCGGGGCTGTACCGGTAGCTATGTGGTTCATCTCTCTCCCATGTACCTCAATACAATAATCTCATGAGCTGCTTTACATGATTGAGATTCATATGAGTTTGTATCACAATTTATCTATGTGCTACTCTAGCAATGTTATTAAAGTAGTTTTATTCCTCCTCCACGTGTGTAAAGGTGACAGTGTGTGCACTGTGTTAGTACTTGGTTTATGCTATGATCATGATCTCTTGTAGATTGCGAAGTTAACTATTGCTATGATAATATTGATGTGATCTATTCCTCCTATGAAGGTGACAGTGTGCATGCTATGTTAGTACTTGGTTTAGTAGCGTTGATCTATCTTACACTATAAGGTTACTTAAACATGAACATAATTGTGGAGCTTGTTAACTCCGGCATTGAGGTTCGTGTAATCCTACGCAATGTGTTCATCATCGAACAAAAAGTGTAGAGTATGCATTTATCTATTCCGTTATGTGATCAATGTTGACCCACTAGTGAAAGTGTAATCCCTAGGTCTTGTTCCCAACATCGCTATCACTCAGCCATCGTTTTACCGTGTTACCATCGCTATGATATTCATCACAGTTTACTACACGCCAAGAAGCTATTTTCTCGGGGCACCGTTGCTACCGCCATACTTATTCATACCACCCGTATTTCACTATCTCTTCGCTCGAACTAGTGCACCTATTAGGGTGTGTTGGGGACACAAGAGACTCTCTTGCTTTGTGGTTGCAGTGGGTTGCATGAGAGGGATATCTTGACCTCTTCCTCCCCGAGTTCGATAAACCTTGGGTGATCCACTTAAGGGAAACTTGTTGTTGTTCTAAACCTCCGCTCTTGGAGGCCCAACACTGCCTACAGGCGGAGGGGGAACGTAGACATCACTTATGTGCTTTACTTGGAGCGTCTGTATGTTCTTGTTTTTGTTTTGTTTGAATAAAATTGGATCCTAGCATTCATTGTGTGGGAGAGAGACACGCTCCGCTGTTGCATATGAACATATATGTTCTTAGCTTTATTCTTAATGTTCATGGCGAAGGTTGAAACTGCTTCGTTAATTGTTATATGGTTGGAAACAGAAAATGCTACATGTGGTAATTGGGTATAATGTCTTGAATAATTTGATACTTGGCAATTGTTGTGCTCATATAGATCATGTTTAAGCTCTTGCATCATGTACTTTGCACCTATTAGTGAAGAAACACCGTAGAGCTTGTTGACATTTGGTTTGCATGATTGGTCTCTCTAAAGTCTAGATATTTTCTGGTGAGGGCTTGAACAACAAGGAAGACAGAAGGGTAGAGTCTTATAATGCTTGCAATATGTTTTTATGTAAGTTTTGTTGTACTCGGTTTATACTTATGTTTGCTTCAAACAACCTTGCTAGCCTAAGCCTTGTATTGAGAGGGATTACTTCTCGTGCATCCAAAATCCTTGAGCCAAAACTATGCCATTTGTGTCCACCATACCTACCTACTACATGGTATTTTCGCCATTCCAAAGTAAATTGCTTGAGTGCTACCTTTAAATTCCATTCCTTTGTCTTTACAATATATAGCTCATGGGAAAAATAGCTTAAAAACTATTGTGGTATTGAATATGTACTTATGTATCTTATTTCTTATTAAGTTGCTTGTTGAGCGATAACCATGTTCCTGGGGACGCCATCAACTATTTCACTTTGTTGAATATCATGTGAGTTGCTATGCATGTCGTCTTGTCTGAAGTAAGGGTGATTTATCATGAGTTGAATGGTTTGAGTATGCATATTGACATAGGCATCCCCAATGGGCCTCGAAGATAGTACCCGGCTTACTAAAGGCCCACGACTCGAAGAATAAGAAGAATCGGAGCCAAAGTTATTATTAAGGAAAGCTAGAGTTGTATTAGGAGATAATATTTGTAATCTTGCGGGATGAGTTGGAAACCCTCCCGGACTACTGCCTTGTACAATACGAAACCCTCGGCTCCACCTCCTATATAAGGGGAGTCGAGGGACAAAGAAAGCATCGAATCATTGTCTCACAAACCCTAGTTTTCATATCGTCGAGTACTTTTACTGGAACCTTCGAGATCTACTTGCCCTCTACTTCCAACTAAACCCTAGTCTACAACCCGTAGGCATTGACAAGTTAATCCCTATCAATTGGCGCCGTCTCAGGGAATTAGAGGCGTCAAGGATCTGATCTCGATGGCACGTTCAAGATCGTCGATCATCAACGCTACAAACACGATGGATCGAGGTAAACAGATCGCAACTGGGGTCTGTCGATTTTGTTCCTCACCCGCCCTCCCGTTTGGATGCATATGCGTATCTGGAGGAGCCTATGGAGATGACGTTCGGAAGATTCCACTTTCGCGTCGAGAAAGAGGGAACGTATCGTCTCGAAATTCCGATCTCGTCGGGATTGTCGGCGGTCGATTCCGATTTTTCGAGCTCAACATCGTCAATCGAGTCAGGCGAAGAGAGACTTCATCACCACGCTTCATCAGCACCAGGGCAAGCGAAAAGCTCGCCAAGATCTTCAGCGACATGTCCTTCGAGTCATCCGCGGACTCCTATATAAGCGATGACTCGAGCAGTGTCGACAGCTTCAACTTCATCGACAAATCCACTACAGTGGGCAAGGTCTTCACCAATCTTTATGATGGTGTCACCTGACATAGGCATCCCAAATGGGCCTGCCGAAGATAGTACCCGGGGTTTACTGAAGGCCCACTACCCGAAGAATAAGAAGATTCGGAAGCCCAAGATATTATTAAGGAAAGCTAGAGTTGTAATAGAAAGTCTTATTTGTAATTTTACGGGATGAGTTAGAAACCTTCCCGGACTTTGTAACTTGTACAGCACGAATCCCTCGGCTCCGCCTCCTATATAAGGGGGAGTCGAGGGACGAGAGATCATCGAATCATTGTTTACAAACCCTAGTTTTCATAATCGTCGAGTACTTTTCGGCTGAAACCTTCGAGATCTACTTGCCCTCTACTTCCAACTAAACCCTAGCCTACAATCCATAGGCATTGACAAGTTGATACCTTGTCAATTGGCGCCGTCTGTGGGAACTAGAGGCGTAAGGATCTGATCTCGATGGCACGTTCAAGATCTTCGACATCATCAACCGCAAGCAACGCAATGGATCGAGGTAAACAGATCGCTGCTGGTCCTGTCGATTTTGTTCCTCACCCACCCTCCCGTTTGGATGCATATGCGTATCTGGAGGAGCCTATGGAGATGACGTTCGGAAGGTTTCGCTTTCGCGTCGAGAAGGAAGGATCGTATCGTGTCGAAATTCCGATTTCATCGGGATCGTCGGCGGTCGATTCTGATTTTTCAAGCTATACATCGTCAACCGAATCAGGAGAAGAAGAAACTTCGTCACACGCTACATCAGCATCAGGGCAAGAGAGAAACTCGCCAAGATCTTCAGCGACATGTCGTTTGAGTCATCTGCGGACTCATATATAAGCGATGGCTCAAGCAGTGTCGACAGTTACGACTTCATCGACAAATCTACTACAGTGGGCAAGGTCTTCACCAATCTCAACGATGGTGTCACCAAACCCAACATAGATCTGAATACAAAATATCATCAGATTTATGTCATTGGAGAGCCAAGCAATGACCAAGAGGAAACATCTGAGGCTTTCGACGATCTGGGAAATCCATACGTCGATCCCTCCGATCTGCGACGAGGCTTGGGCAATAAATACGTCGGGCCACAGCCGCGACACAGAGTTCGACTCCCGCAAGCAGCATGGGATAGAGCCGCGAGAGCTATGGATGGCTCAGAACCAATGGCCACCACAGCCACGCCAGAGGAATTACAAGCATATCAATATAGGCTCGCACGAGCTGCAAGAGAATTGGAAAAACAGACAGCTGAGTTAAACAGAAGAAAGGGAGGCAGCTTCCGCATCTAGCAGGAGAAGGGCAGTTGAGTCGACAATCTAGAACTTCGGGTGATAGCCACAGGGAAGCTCGGAACAGAGCAAGATCAAGGTTACAACACATACCCGAAGCAGAAAGAGAGCACCTGGTCCAAAACCTCGACATGTCCTTTATGTCGATAGATACAAGAGGAAACATCATCCCTAAGACACCAGAGGCTGGGTATATGGCGACACATGCTTTTATCCTCGCATCTAAACCACCTCCAGGAGATCCAAGGGAAACACTTTACAACATGGCGATAGCAGGAGTTGGAGCCATGGGGACGGCGTTTGTATCAACACCTCCCGAAGGAACAGCAAGGCAAAATAGTCCACGACCTGCGGCAGCAGCAGCAGCAGCTCCTGAAGGACCAAGTGGAGCAAGAGATACGGCAGCACAAGCAAGGGTCGACAGAGCGCGACAAAGCAGAAGAGAACATCGGCAGTCCCCAGAGTTAAACGACGAGGATATGTGCGGTTTGCCGTGCTTCACGAGGAGAGTGCGAAAAACTCGAGTACCTTCGGGATTCAAGTTGCCTGATAATTTCAAAAAATTCGACGGCCTTCAAGATCCAGAAGATTGGCTAGTTGATTATCTCGAGACGGTGAAACTCACAGGAGGAACCAGAGCAACAGCTATGCAAAGCATCCAGGTGCATTTGAGTGGAGCCGCACGGTCTTGGATAAAGAAACTCCCTCCAGGATCTATCGACAGCTGGGAAAGCTTCGAGGACGTGTTCGTCAAGAACTTCAGGTCCACGTGCAAGAAACCTGCGTCGTTGGAGGAGTTGAGAGCATGTCGACAAAAGCCAGATGAGCCAATGAGAAAATATATCCAAAGGTGGAACATCATCAAAAACTCGGCAGAAAATATATCGACGAGAGAGCGATAGATGCGTTTGTCGCAGGAATCAGGCGTGGAGATTTGTCGAGGACTTGGGAAGGACAAACCCAAAGACAGTATCCGCGTTAATGGAAATAGCAAATAGATGGGCAGATGGAGAAGATGCTGTCCACAACAAACGGCACAGGTCGCCAGAGGAGGACCGTGGTCGAAATTATCAACCGAGGCGACGATTTCCTCGGCAGTACCCGAGCTATGATGCTCCAGGACAAATTTCGGCAGGCTTTCGGGCAAACACAGGAGGAAACAACAGAGACGATTATCAGAGAAGCAATGAGCAGCGAGGCGATAATAGAGACGATTCTCGAAACAACAGGCAAAATAGCGGGCCTAGGTTCCCGAGGCCTTTCGTGTCTCGAAGAGATGATGAATGGGCGTGTCATGTACTTTTTCCTCGACAGAACGGAAAAGACAACAGGACATCTCAGAAAGATTGTCGCAATTCCAGGCAATGTTAAGGTGGGGAGGACGCTAACGCTCGGGCAGCACAGAAATCTTCGAGAACCCAGGAGCGAGATTCACTTGCCACCTCCTCGCGATTGCGAAGATAATCGACATCAGCTCAGAATAGCGGCAGCACCTCCACCACCACCTTACGTTGATCCTAACTCCAACGGAGCGGTGTCGATGATTCAGAAGGGAAGGCCATCCAATAGAGCTCAGAAAGTAATCTCACGACAGGTGTTCATGGCAGAAAAAATGCCTCCACCAACAGTCGAGTATCTTAATTGGTCAGGGCAAGATATTGGCTTCACCATAGCAGATCATCCGCAGCAAGTTCCTCGACCAGGGCAGTCAGCACTTATCTTACCAGCAGTTATTGCGGGATTTGATGTCTCTCGAGTGTTCATAGATGGCGGCAGCAGCTTAAACCTTATGTATGCAGATACATTAAGGAAGATGAACATATCCCTAGCAAACTTGAAGCCAACAGACACGAGGTTCCATGGTATCACACCGGAGAAACCAAGTTATCCATTGGGGAAGATCAATCTCGACGTTCAGTTTGGAACCCGAGAGAATTATAGAATCGAGAAGCTGGAATTTGAAGTTGTGGATTTTCCGTCGCAGTACCACGCTCTGTTGGGACGACCAGCATATGCTAGATTTATGGCGGTACCACACTATACATACCTGTTGTGGAGGATGCCTGGACCGAAGGGACCAATCACAGTCAAAGGAAGCTTCGCCTTAGCCGATAAGTGCGATAAGGATTTTCATCGGATATCAGAAACTTTCGGGATGCAAGCTGAGTATTTGGCGTCAAGGAGTATGACTGACTACGACGTGCTGCCAGACGTTGGAAGGCCAAATAAAGAATCAACTTTCAATACCGAGAAAAATTCTAAGGAGGTGCAGATTCACCCGACAGACCCGAAAAAGACGACGTCCATCGCAAACGACATGGACCTCGCATAGGAAAGCGCGCTCGTCGAGTTCCTCCGTGAGAACTGGAAAATCTTCGCATGGTGTCCAGCTGACATGCCAGGAGTACCCAGGGAACTTGCCGAGCACCACCTAAACTTGGATCCACTAGCGAGACCAATCAAACAACCCTTGCGGCGTTTTTCGGAACCAAACCGCAAGGCCATGCTGTCAGAAATCGATCGACTACGAGAAGCTGGTTTTATCAAGGAGTTGCACACAGAAGCCACATGGGTAGCAAATCCTGTGTTGGTGCCGAAGAAAAACACTAAGGTCCTTCGCATGTGCGTCGACTTTACGTGTCTCAATAAACATTGTCCAAAGGATCACTTTCCCCTCCCAAGGATCGATCAAATTATCGACTCCACGGCTGGATGTGAACGTCTTTCCTTCCTGGACGCATATTCTGGTTATAACCAGATCAGATTGAAAGAAGAAGATGAAGTAAAGACAGCGTTCATCACACCTTATGGCGTGTTTTGCTACAATGCCCTTTGTCTAAAAACGCGAGCAACATATCAGAGGATGATGCGAATGTTTGGCGACACAGATTGGGAAAAACGTGCAAGTATACATCGACGATGTCGTCATAACGTCAAAAAAGGGGGCAACGCTGATCGAGGATCTCAAAGAAACTTTTGACAACCTCGACAAATTCTGCCTGAAGTTGAACCCGACGAAGTGTTCTTTTGGCGTCCCAGCAGGAGAACTTCTGGGGTTTCTAGTTTCAGCAAGAGGGATTGAAGCAAATCCTGACAAAATACAAGCTATCGTAACAATGAGGAAGCCAACAAAGTTGAAAGAAATACAGCAGCTAACTGGGCGAGTCGCAGCTTTGAGCAGATTCGTCGCCAGGCTGGGAGAAAAAGCGTTACCATTTTACGCTCTGATAAAGCAAGGAGAGAAATTCCAGTGGAACGAAGAGGCCGACAGAGCTTTCGAGGATTTGAAGCGCACAATCTCGACACCACCAATCTTGGTGGCGCCGAAGGAAAAGGAACCTCTCCTGCTGTATATTGCAGCCACGCCCCAAGTGGTTAGCACGGTGCTAGTTGTTGAAAGAGAAGAAGAAGGAAAACTCCATGGAGTGCAAAGGCCAGTATATTTCATCAGTGAAGTTTTATCGCCTTCCAAACAGCGGTACCCGCAGTACCAGAAACTAGCATATGGAGTAATTGCAACGGCAAGGAAGTTGCGCCACTTTTTCGGCACACCCGATAATAGTAGTCAACGAAGCACCTCTTTCAAATATACTGAACAATCCAGAAGCTACGTCTCCCTTTGGGGAATAGAACTTTCCCCTCGGGACATCACGTATGAAAAAGAAAGGCAATCAAGTCGCAAGTTCTGCCAGATTTCATTGCAGAGTGGATGGAGCTACAAACGGACCCCCAGATTTGTCAAGAACTTGGACCATGAACTGATGGGTCCAAGAGAGCGGGAGCTGCGCAGAGTAGTACTTATATCACCGAAGGCGACAAATTGAAACACGCCTTTCGATGACGTTCCCTAACGCATCCAACAATGAAGCAGAATATGAAGCCCTCATACACGGGATGAAGATGGCGAAAGCTTGCGGTGCAACTCGACTAAAAATCTTTGGCGACTCACAATTGGTGGCTCAACAAGTTATGAACCAATGTGACGCAGTCAATGATAGCATGATGGCATACAAGGAAGTGTACAATGAGCTTGAGAAGCTGTTTGATGGGTGTGAGGTAAATCACATCAGATGAGCAATGATGAAGCGACGTTCGCAAACATCGGATCGCAGTGGCCTCCCAATAGGGAGTATTTTGGGAAGAAATAGGAGAGATCCACGAAGCCGAAAAAGGTGCAGAAAAAAGCAAAGGAAGGAAAAACTTCGGCGCCCCTCAAAGAAACCACGGAGGATGAAGAGGACCAAGAACTTGTGATGATGGTAGAAGTTCCTTGGATGCAAGCGTATATATCATATATCCTCAGGAAAGAAATACCCGATGATCCAGTTGAGGCCAGGCGAATTATTCGACGATCCAAAGCTTTCACAGTGATCAAGGGGGAGTTATACAAGCGAAGTATTTCAGGCGTTCTGCAAAGGTGTGTCACACCCGAGGAAGGAAGAATAATTCTGAAGGATGTACACGAAGGAATATGTGGCCACCACGCAAGTAGTCGAGCTATTGCAGCCAAAGTTTTTCGGGCAGGATTCTATTGGTTGACAACAATCGAGGATGCCAAGGAAATAGTAAGAACTTGCGACGCGTGTCAAAGATTTGCCGCAAAACCTCACTCTCCAGCGGCGGAATTAACACCAATACCATTGTCGTGGCCCTTTGCCCAATGGGGACTTGATATGGTGGGCAAGTTGCACAAAGCTTCGCCAGGAGGGTATGAGTACTTGCTGGTCGCTGTCGACAAATTCACCAAGTGGGTAGAAGCGAAGCCAATAAATTCACCAGATGCAGCATCGGCAATAAAGTTTGTGAAAGGCCTCGTTTTTCGGTTTGGAGTGCCTCATAGCATTGTCACAGATAATGGTTCAAACTTCACATCCAAGGAATTCAAGGAATACTGCGCAGAAGTAGGCATTAAATTGCACTTTGCGTCAGTTGGGCACCCGCAAACTAACGGACAAGTCGAGAAAGCCAATGGAATCATCTGCAACGGCCTCAAAAAGCGCCTGCTAGGACCGCTTGAAAAAGCTCGACATACTTGGCCAGAGGTGTTTTGTGGAGCATCCGAACAACACCAAATACGGCGACACAAGAAACTCCGTTTTTTCTCGTCCACGGAGCCGAAGCAGTACTACCAATTGAAATAGAGCATGATTCTCCAAGAGTAACAGAGTATGACGAAGAAACATCACAAAAAGCTCGGGAGGATGATATGGATGCACTCGACGAAGCTCGAGATGAAGTACTTTCACGAGTCACCAAATACCAGCAAGACCTCAAAAACTACCACAGTCGACGGTTAAGGCCAAGATCTTTTCAAGTTGGGGATTTGGTCTTGCGGTTAAATCAAAAAAGTACTGAGAAGCTCGAATCACCATGGTTGGGGCCTTACGTTGTCACGGAAGTCATCGACGGAGGCGCATACAGGATCAAGGACAAGAAGACAGGGGCTCCCGAGAAAAACCCCTGGAACGTGGCGCAGCTCAGGCGGTTCTACGCCTAGAGCTGAAATATAGTCCTTCTCTGTAAAAATACAATGTACTGAAACGCCCGCGAGTTTTCAGACGCACTCTTTTCCTTTTCGGGGCACCGAGTGGGGCCGGAAAGGTTTTTAATGAGGCGGGCTCGCGGTGCTGCAATATAATAAAGATAGTGGAGATATACTTCTTATTCTTCGACACGCTCGGGGGCTCAACGCCTTCAAGTCTCAAAATACGTACAATATAGACAAACTAGACTTACCGAAATATTTCGCCTTGGTACACTAATACCTCGCCAAATATAAAAATCGGAAGCTAACAATCATAAATATAGTGTACACGTCAAAAATCTTATTGCTTTGGTCCAAGAACCTCGCAACAAAAATATAGAACTTAGACACTAAGATACTCGAGGGCTTGCAATCCATCAATGAAGATGTCTTATTACAACAGAAGGAAAAATCTTCGAGATAGAAAAAACAGTACAAACTCTAGCCAGAAGGCTCGGGGGCTCCAACAATATAGAGCACTTTGCAATATACAACAAATTTCTTCGGAAATAAAAAAGAAATCAAAAAAGATAGAGACACAAGGTTTTGCAATATGGTACAAATCAGTCAAAGCCTAAAATACTATCTATGGACAAGCCTCTGGTTGTTTTATGTTCAGCATAGGACCCCTTGACGAAGAATTCTGAGTCCATCCGAAGAAGCTCATCTATCATCGACTCGGCCACAGGAGTTACCATCTCATTGATTGTGTCAATATCATTTTTTCGCCGCGATTTCTTGGCCAGGCAATCAGCAACAATCTTCGTCAGGTCTAATTTTGGATGACAAATATTTATCATAATCATGGCGAACCTTGCTCCAGCAGTCAATTGAGCTCGCACAAAATTATGAATGCGGGGAGCATCTCTGAATATCTCCAGCAATTCAGGAAGAGTTTTGGGAACTTCATTTCGAGGAAACAAAGTCTTGTAAACAAGGGTTAATGTTGTCGTGCAAAAATTGAGAAATTCGCGCACTTGGCAAGCACGATCTTGGAACCTGACAATTTGCTGGGTTCGTTCAGGGGTGGCCCAGAATAAACAGCCATGGTTAAGGGAAAGATTGACAAGAAGATTTGTTCTCTCGTTTACTCTTCGATCTTCGGCGGCAGCATCAAGAACCGAGCCTATTAAGCGACAAGGCAAGAAATTTGAAGGGGGGCACAGCAAAATAAAGAGGAGGCATTGTGAGGTTGGAAAAACATACCTAACATATCTGTGCTAGCTTCCAACATTAGCTCGAGCATGCTATTTTCTCTGGTACTGGCTCCTTTTGCTTCCAATACAGCAGCATCCTTGGCAGCCATAGCTTCTTTGGCTTGTTGGAGAGCAAGTTTTTCTTGTTCGGATGCTTTCCGAGATTGTTCCATCATTGCTAGAGTTTGTTTCTTCATGGATTGAAGTTGTTGTCGAAGTTCTTGCAAATCTTCCGACAAATGTTTGCTTGAAGAACCTTCGAGGGGATTATCATCGACTAGTATTTTCTTCGAGAAGGAAGACGCAGGTGAAGCATCGGCAGAGCAAGGGTTGGTCGAATAATTATCAAATATTAACTGGAAAAGAAAGTCCCAGGATCAATGATAGTACCAAGAGGAATTTCATTGATTTCTAGAAAGTTTACACGGACATTACAAAAGAAGTTCTCCAAAGGGACTAACAGGGTAATTGTTGCCAAGGCTAAAATGGCGACAACAGCAAAAGAAATAGAGAAAGCAAAGGAAAGAAAAAGCAAAGGCATTCAACTAGACCTCCGGCCTTGATGAGCTAGGAGTTGAAGATGGCTTGATCCCGAGATAGGCCAGGATTTTCTTCGTGTTGGGCTTGGCTGCCTTGATCAACGACCTCCATTTTGATTGTTCTATCTGCTCGGTGTCGCCAACCTTCATCCAGTCAACAGTTTGTTGACTGTCAGCGACCAAGGCAATAGTGTTCTCGACAGCAATGTTCTCCTGGCGCATTTTCAGCCCAAGGTCCTCTGATGGATTGAAGCTCTGGGCAAGGGCAAGGAAAGTCTTGGGCTCCTCTTTCTTCGGGAAGAAGTAGGGGAATAGCTTCGACAATCCTGCGTCAGCATTCACCACGCCTTCACGAATTTCGGATCCATGAAACTCCAAATAAGAAAGTGCGTCAAGGAGAGGATCATTGTCGGGATTCTCCAGATCAAACTCTTGGTTTGTTTGGCCTGCCACAGGAAATAAACGTTGGTCAAAAGCAAGAAAAAGCAGGTCCTATAAAAAATAGAAGGGATCGATAAAATTACCTTGGAAGCGCCGATTTTGCGAATTCAGGCGCTTGAGGATCCCCTTTTCACGAGTAGCCTGTGCGGCTTTGTGCTCGTTTAAAGCAGCTTCAGCATCCTCAAGTCTCTTCTGCAGTTCCTCGACACTAGCAGCTTTTGCCTTGGCTTCATTAGCCTCTGCTTTGGCTTCGCTAGCAACAAGTTCGGCTTTCTTGCGGGCCGCTTCACTTTGCTCCAGTTTTTGAGCAAGAGCGTCGGCAAGCTTGTTGGCCTCTGCAAGTTTCTCTGTCGAAATAGAAAAGAAAGGTCAAAATTGCGACAAAAAACAGGAGCAAGAAGTCAGAAACAACGACAGCAAAAAAGTTATTACCTTCAGTTCTGCTGGCATACTCACGGTACCCAATGAATTGGGATCCGATGCGAATAAGCTCTTTGATCATGGGCTGTCAAAGAAGAACAAAGAAAGAGAAACATCGGTATGGAAAAAGAATGAAGGCGTAAAAAAGCAAATAGAGGAAATATAGATATTGGCAAGAAAATTAAAAAACTTACATCATCCAAGAGCGGAGTAGAAGAGCTACCCAATTGAGGGGCAGGCTCAATGATCGTTTCAATCCTTGTCCTTTTTGGTGAAGGAGCAAGGGGGCTTGAAGGCGGAGTAGTGGTGACGACGTTTTGTTGAGGAGGCGAGGATTCTTCTCCTTCAACTGGCGTATCCGAGACAAGTAAAGTATGTGACGCGCTCGTCCGAGGAGCCACGTCACGAGTTGGTACTTCTTCCTCATCATCACTGCGATTAAAGATCGACAGCATAAAAAGCAAGATGAGACAAAAAACTTCGACTACAGAAATAAGGGGAAATCAAGGTGACTTACGAGCTGACGAGGGATCGAGATATGGATCATAAGTTGCCTTCTGACGTGAAGGATCAACTTCTTCGGCTTTGGAGGTGCCGGAATCTTCGACATCATTCCTCTTCCTTTTGCCTTTTGGAGAAACAGCGGGAGGAGGAGATAGTGCCGACGCAGTGCCTTCGGAAGATCCCGCAGATTTTCGAGAATCCACGGGTTCATTCACAAAAGACGGAGCTTCTTGATTGTCATCAGTGACAATGGCCCTTTCTTCGACTTCTCCACCTTCAGGAAGAGGAGGAAGCGAGACAAGGTCTGGATGATTCTGTGCAAAATAAAACAGGGAGAGATGTCAGAAAAGAAGTTACAAAAAAGATAGCAAAGCAACAACAAGACAATAGACAAAGATTACCTTGGGAAGTGGATTGGCGGCGCTGAATGGTGTCACACGGCAAGAAGAAGGGACAGCATCTTTTTTGCTGAGAGATGAAATTTTTCGGACAAGTCTTTCTAAATCCTTGACCTCCAAATTCACCGACAGCCGATCTACGTCCTTGTCGCCGGCATATTTCCAGAGAGGATATTTGCGAGCCTGAAGCGGCTGCACTCTAGTCCTAAGAAAGTATGCAGTGATTTGGACACCCGATAACTCTTTGCCGCGAGTATTTTGCAACTCGTGGATACGAGCCATCAAGGTTTCTGTCGACGCCCTTTCTTCTTCGGTGGCCTCCGCGTCCCAGGAGCGGCGGCAAAGATTTTCTCGGCGCCATCAAAAGGAGGGATGTTGTCCTCCGCACATCCATGGTTCTCCTCCTGAATGTACAACCACTTCTTGCGCCATCCTTGAACTGAGTCAGGAAGCTTGACGTCGAAGTAGTCAACAGTGGGCCGAACAGAAATAGGCGACATTGGGCGAGCCATTACGGCGGCAGAAGAAAATGCGCTTCCATAGCGCCCAGTTAGGCTGGACGCCAAGGAAGGCCTCGCACAAAGTGATGAAAATGGAGATATGGAGGATTGAATTTGGCGTGAGGTGGTGGAGTTGCAGACCGTAGATAAAAAGAAGTCCACGGAGAAAAGGATGAATGGGGGCGGACAGACCGCGGATGAGGTGATCGACAAAACTTACCCGGTACCCCATTGGAGGGGTTGGGTAGCTCTCCTCACTGGGGAAGCACAATGCCTTGGGTTTCTTGCTGATCCCCAGCTTCTTCAGCATGTTGATGTCTTGAGTGGAAATTTTCGATCTTTCCCACTCCGCCGCCCCAAGATCCACGGCGGCCATGGAGGATTCCGGCGTGCTGTGCCTTGTCAATCGACGCGGTGGCATCAACAATGGCGCAGGGTTTGCAGCTTGGAGGCGAGGAGCTTAGGAGGCTGTGGATCGCAGGAGGAAATTTGCAGATGAGAGAAGGAGGACGGCGCGAGCGGAAGTGCTCAAGGAGGAAGAAGACGATCTTATATAGGGGTGCGGTGAAACGACGAACCGTTGGATAAGGAAAATGTGTGACAGATGATAGCCACGTGGCAACAAGGGTAAAAAAGTAATTCAACGTTGGGGAAGTTACGGTGCGTGCGCCAGAAAAAGCGGAGGACGTGTGTCCCCCACTTGCACGACGTGTCAAGATAGTGGATCAATTGGGCCCGCATGGCGGAGAAAAGACTTGTCGCAAATTTTTGACTAGCAATCGTGGCTATCGTCAGCAATAACGTCACCTTGGCAGAAGAAAAAATTCGACTCAACAGCTTCATAAAAGGCGACACGGAAAAATAATGCTGAGCCTTTGATCAAATACAAGTTTTTGATCAAATGCTCGGGGGCTACTTTGGAAAAAGGAAAAGATCCAGAATGACAAGATAGAAATGGCGTGAGCCTATGACCAAATACAAATATTTGTTCATAGCCTCGGGGGCTACTCCCATCGGGAGCGCTGTCGCACCCGAGAAATTATAAAACTTCGGGAGATAAAAGAAGATATAGCGGCATAGGCGTGGAGCCTACAACCAAGCACAAGTCCTTGGCTGTAGCCTCGGGGGCTACTCCCATCGGGAACGCTGTTCGCGTGCCCGATGAAATCATAAAAGAAAGAAAGAAAGAGAAAAAGAAAGATAGAAGAGCAAAAGAGTATATTTCGAGTTATAAATAACTCTGCATATACTCCCATCGGGAGGGCAATATAAGTCATCTTTGACTCGATAAAATGTGCCATTCCAACAGCCGAATAAGCACTCGACAATATATTCTCGAACGCCGTTGCGATCATTTCTGAATGCCGCAAATTTGCGAAGGTAAGACCCCAGATCCGTTTCTGTTGGTGGGCATCGCCGAAGACTGGCTCACTTTTTATCCGTATCAACAGACTGAAAAAATCTAACGGACGCGTTAGGTGATAAATTTCTTGGACTCGACGGAATGGTAAGACCTTAAGGCTCCTGTCTAAGTTTACACCAGATATCCAGGTCATGTCCAGGGACGTGATCTTGAAGTAGGTTTTTGCGGATTGCCACTAGAGCAGTTAACTAGTACCTGATCCGTGAGATGAACTAGCCCCAACTACCATCATCCCTGTACAATATAGATGTTTATGAGAAGAAATATAGAAAAGTCGAAGCTGTCGAATAAAAATAAACAGTGGAGATTTTCCTTGACCCTACGATTCAAGCAAAATCTCGGGGGCTACTGACATAGGCATCCCAAATGGGCCTGCCGAAGATAGTACCCGGGGTTTACTGAAGGCCCACTACCCAAAGAATAAGAAGATTCGGAAGCCCAAGATATTATTAAGGAAAGCTAGAGTTGTAATAGAAAGTCTTATTTGTAATTTTACGGGATGAGTTAGAAACCTTCCCGGACTTTGTAACTTGTACAGCACGAATCCCTCGGCTCCACCTCCTATATAAGGGGGAGTCGAGGGAAGCAGAGATCATCGAATCATTATTTACAAACCCTAGTTTTCATAATCGTCGAGTACTTTTCGGCTGAAACCTTCGAGATCTACTTGCCCTCTACTTCCAACTAAACCCTAGCCTACAATCCATAGGCATTGACAAGTTGATACCTTGTCAATTGGCGCGATCTGGGGAACTAGAGGCATAAGGATCTGATCTCGATGGCACGTTCAAGATCTTCGACATCAACATGTTCACTTTGTTGAATATCATGTGAGTTGCTATGCATGTTCGTCTTGTCTGAAGTAAGGGTGATTTATCATGAGTTGAATGGTTTGAGTATGCATATTGACATAGGCATCCCCAATGGGCCTACCGAAGATAGTACCCGGGGTTTACTAAAGGCCCACGACTCGAAGAATAAGAAGAATCGGAAGCCCAAGTTATTATTAAGGAAAGCTAGAGTTGTATTAGGAGATAATATTTGTAATCTTGCGGGATGAGTTGGAAACCCTCCCGGACTCTGTAACTTGTACAATACGAATCCCTCGGCTCCACCTCCTATATAAGGGGAGTCGAGGGACAAACATCGAATCATTGTCTCACAAACCCTAGTTTTCATATCGTCGAGTACTTTTCGGGTGAAACCTTCGAGATCTACTTGCCCTCTACTTCCAACTAAACCCTAGTCTACAACCCGTAGGCATTGACAAGTTAATCCCTTGTCAATTGGCGCCGTCTGTGGAATTAGAGGCATCAAGGATCTGATCTCGATGGCACGTTCAAGATCGTCGACTTCATCAACAAAGCAAGCAACACGATGGATCGAGGTAAACAGACGCAACTGGTCCTATCGATTTTGTTCCTCACCCGCCCTCCCGTTTGGATGCATATGCGTATACGGGAGGAGCCTATGGAGATAACGTTCGGAAGATTCCACTTTCGCGTCGAGAAAGAGGGGCCGTATCGTCTCGAAATTCCGATCTCGTCGGGATTATCGGCGGTCGATTCCGATTTTTCGAGCTCAACATCGTCAATCGAGTCAGGCGAAGAGGAGACTTCATCGCCACGCTTCATCAGCACCAGGGCAAGCGAAAAGCTCGCCAAGATCTTCAGCGACATGTCCTTCGAGTCATCCGCGGACTCCTATATAAGCGATGACTCGAGCAGTGTCGACAGCTTCAACTTCATCGACAAATCCACTACAGTGGGCAAGGTCTTCACCAATCTTTATGATGGTGTCACCAAACCCAGCACAGATCTGAATACAAAATACCATCAGATTTATGCCATCGGAGAGCCAAGCCGCGATCAGGAGGAAACGTCTGAGGCTTTCGACGATTTGGGAAATCCATACGTCGATCCCTCTGATTTACGACGAGGTCTAGGCAACAAATATGTCGGACCTGAGCCTCGTGATAGAGTTCAACTCCCGCAAGCAGCATGGGATAGAGCCGCAAGAGCTATGGATGGCTCAGAACCAATGGCCACAACAGCCACGCCAGAAGAGTTGCAAGCATATCAATATAGGCTCGCACGAGCTGCAAGGGAATTGGAAAAACAGACAGCTGCTCTGAACAGAAGAAGGGAGGCAGCCTCCGCATCAAGCAGGCGAAGGGCAGAGCTGAGTCGACAATCTGGAACTTCGGGAGATAGCCACAGGGAAGCTCGGAACAGAGCAAGATCAAGGTTGCAACATATACCTGAAGGAGAAAGAGAGCACTTGGTTCAAAACCTCGACATGTCTTTTATGTCGATAGACACGAGAGGGAATATTATCCCCAAGACACCGGAAGCTGGGTATATGGCGACACAGGCCTTTATCCTTGTCTAGGCCACCTCCAGGAGATCCAAGGGAGGCACTATACAACATGGCAATGGCAGGAGTTGGAGCCCTGGGGACGGCGTTCGCACCAACACCTCCCGAAGGAACAGCAAGGCAAAATAGTCCACGACCTACGGCAGCAGCAGTAACTCTCGAAGGAACAAGTGGAGTAAGAGACACGGCAGCACAGCAAGGGTGGAGAGCACGGCAAAGAAGGGAACATCGGCATTCCCCAGAACTAAACGACGGATATGTGTGGCTTGCCATGCTTCACGAGGAGAGTCCGAAAAACTCGAGTCCCTTCAGGTTCAAGCCCCAGGAAGAAATTCGACGGCCTGCAAGATCCAGAGGATTTGCTAGTTGATTACCTCGAGACGGTGAAGCTTACAGGAGGAACCAGAGCAACAGCTATGCAAGCATCCAGGTGCATTTAAGTGGAGCCGCGCGATCTTGGATAAAAAAGCTTCCCCAGGATCTATCGACAGCTGGGATAACCGAGGATGTGTTCGTCAATAATTTCCGTCCACTGCAAAACCGCATCGCTAGAGGAATTGAGGGCGTGTCGACAAAAGCCAGATGAATCAATGAGAAAATACATCCAAAGGTGGAATATCATTAAAAACTCGGCAGAGAATATATCTGACGAGAGAGCGATAGATGCGTTTGTCGCAGGAATCAGGCGAGGAGATTTTGTCGAGGATTTGGGGAGAACCAATCCAAAGACAGTATCCGCATTAATGGAGATAGCAAACAGATGGGCAGATGGAGAAGATGTTGTTCACAACAAACGGCATAGGTCACCAGAGGAGGACCGCGGCCGAAATTATCAAAATAGGCGACGATTTCCTCGGCAGTACTCGGGCTATGATGCTCCTGGGCAAATTTCGGCTGGCTTCCGAGCAAGCGCCGGAGGAAACAATAGAGATGATTATCAGAGGAGCAACGAGCAGCGAGGCGACAATAGAGATGACTCTCGAAACAACAGGCAAAATACCGGGTCGAGGTTTCAGAGGCCTTTCGTGTCTCCCGAGGAGATGATGAACGGGCCGTGTCAGATGCATTTTTATCTCGACAATAACGGAAAAAGACAGTCAGGACACTTGCAAAAGGATTGCCGAAATTTCCAGGCAATGTTAAGGTGGGCAGGGCATGCCAATGCTCAGGCAGCGCCCAGAAATCCTCAAGGACCCGGAGTGAGATTCACTTGCCACCTCCTCCCGCATTACGGACGATAATCGACATCAGCTCAGAATTGCGGCAGCACCTGCCATATATGTTGACCCCAATTCCAACGGAGCGGTCTCGATGATTCAGAAAGCAGGCCATCCAATAGAGCTCGAAAGTAATCTCGGACAGGTGTTCATGGCAAGAGAAGATGCCTCCACCAACGGTTGAGTATCTAAATTGGTCGGGGCAAGATATTGGATTCATAATAGCGGATCATCCACAACAAGTTCCCCGACCGGGGCAATCAACACTTATCTTACCAGTAATTGCAGGATTCGAGGTATCTCGTGTTCATAGATGGCGCAGCGATTTAAACCTTATGTGGCGGATACATTAAGGAAGATGAATATATCCCTAGCAAACCTGAAACCAACCGACACGCGATTCCACATTACACCGGAGAAGCCAAGTAATCCGCTGGGGAAGATTAATCTCGACGTCCAATTTGGGACCCGAGAAAAAGAATAGAGGCTGGAATTTGAAGTCGTGGATTTCCCATCACAATACCACGCTTTGTTGGGACGACCAGCATATGCTAGGTTTATGGCGGTACCACATTACACGTACCTGTTGTGGAGGATGCCTGGACCTAAGGGACCAATCACAGTCAAAGGAAGCTTTGCGCTAGCCGATAAGTGCGATAAGGATTTTCATCGACTGTCAGTATTTGGCATCAAAAAGTATGACTGACTACGACGTACTGCCAGACGTTGGAAGGCCAAATAAAGAATCAACTTTCAATACCGAGAAAAATTCTAAGGAGGTGCAGATTCACCCGACAGACCCGAAAAAGACGACGTCCATCGCAAACGACATGGACCTCGCATAGGAAAGCGCGCTCGTCGAGTTCCTCCGAGCACTGGAAAATCTTTGCATGGTGTCCAGCCGACATGCCAGGAGTACCCAGGGAACTTGCCGAGCACCACCTAAACTTGGATCCATTAGCGAGACCAATAAAACAACCTTTGCGGCGTTTGCTATGCTGTCAGAAATCGATCGACTCAGAGAAGCTGGTTTTATTAAGGAGATATCTACAGAACCACATGGGTAGCTAACCCAGTGTTGGTGCCGAAGAAACACAAGCTCCCACATGTGCGTCTGCATTTTACGTGTCTGAATGTATCACGTCCAAAGGATCACTTTCCCCTCCCGAGGATCGATCAAATTATCGACTCCACGGCAGGATGTGAACGTCTTTCCTTCCTGGATGCATATTCTGGTTACAACCAGATCAGATTGAAAGAAGAAGATGAAGTCAAAACAGCGTTCATCACACCTTATGGCGTGTTTTACATAGAACAATTGCCTTTTGGTCTGAAAAACGCGGGAGCAACATATCAGAGGATGATGCAGAAGTGCTTAGCAACACAGATTGGGAAAAATGTACAAGTATACATCGGACTGTATTGATGTCTACGCTCCCTCTCCTTTCCTCAGAGACAGCAGCAATTCCTAAGCATGCAGGCTTGTGTGAACAGCAGCAAGTTTTCCTAAGTGGGACTACCCAAGGTTTATCGAACTCAGGAGGAAGAGGTCAAAGATATCCCTTTCATGCACCCCTGCAACCACAAAGCAAGAAGTCTTTTGTGTCCCTAACACACCTAATAGGTGCACTAGTCCGGCGAAGAGAAAGTACAGGTGGTATGAATATATATGAGCAGGTGCAATGGTGCCAAACAGCTTGCTGGCGCAGAAGTTGAGGGTGGTAGTATTAAAAGAAAGAGGTAACTAAAGAAACAAGAAATGCGTAGTAACGCAGCAGATTTAGGAACAAGGCCTAGGAATGACACTTTCACTAGTGGACACTCAACATTGATCACATAACAGAATAGATAAATGCATACTCTACACTTTTGTTGGATGATGAACACATGGCGTAGGATTACACGAACCCTATGCCGGAGTTAACAAGCTCCACAATTATGTTCATATTTTAGTAACCTTATAGTGTAAGATAGATCAAGACTAAAATCCAAGTACTAACATAGCATGCACATTGTGTTACCTTCATGCATATGTAGGAGGAATAGATCACATCAATTATCATAGCAACAGTTAACTTCGCAATCTACAAGAGATCATGATCAGAGCATAAACCAAAGTACTAACACGGTGCACACACTGTCACCTTTACACACGTGCGGAGGAATAAAACTACTTTAATAACATTACTAGAGTAGCACATAGATAGTGATACAAAACTCATATGAATCTCAATCATGTAAAGCAGCTCATGAGATTATTGTATTGAGGTACATGGGAGAGAGATGAACCACATAGCTACCGGTACAACCCCGAGCCTCGATGGAGAACTACTCCCTCCTCATGGGAGCAGCTGCGGTGATGAAGATGGCGGTGGAGATGGCAGCGGTGTCGATGGAGATGGCTCCGGGGGCAATTCCCGTCCCGGTAGGGGTGTCAAACAGAAAGCTCGTCTCCCGAATTGAGTTTCGCTGGCGGCGGCGCCCGGAGTCTTTCTCGAGTTCCACAATTGAAGTCGGTTTTAGGGTCACGACGGCTTAAATAGGCGAAGAGTCTTAGTCGGAGGGGAACACGGGCTGCCCAAACCATAAAGGCTTCCTTGGCCGCCGGGCTGGGTGTGGGTTTGGTGGCCCCCAGGCCCCCCTCGGTCCTTCTCAGGTGTTCGATGGTTCCTGGAAAATAGGAACCTCGGGCGTTGATTTCGTCCGATTCCAGAATATTTCGTTACTAGGATTTCTCAAACCAAAAACAGCAGAAAAAACAGGAACTGGCACCTCGGCATCTCGTCAATAGGTTAGTTCCGGAAAACGCATAAATATGATATAAAGTGTGAACAAAACATGTTGGTATTGTCATAAAACAAGCATGGAACATTAGAAATTATAGATACGTTGGAGACGTATCAGCATCCCCAAGCTTAGTTCCTACTCGTCCTCGAGTAGGTAAACGATAAAAGATAATTTCTGAGGTGACATGCTACCAACATAATCTTAATCATACCATTGTAAAGCATATGAGATGAATGCAGCGATTCGAAACAATGTAAATGCAATGAGTAAACAATTGAATCATATAGCAAAGACTTTTCATGAATAGTAATTTCAAGACAAGCATCAATAAGTCTTGCATAAGAGTTAACTCATAAAGCAATAAATTCATAGTAGAGACATTGAAGCAACACAATGGAAGATTAAGTTTTAGCAGTTGCTTTCAACTTGTAACATGTATATCTCATGGATAGTTGTCAACATAGAGTAATATAATAAGTGCAATAAGCAAGTATGTAGGAATCAATGCACAGTTCACACAAGTGTGCTTCTTGAGGTGGAGAGAAATGGGTGAACTGACTCAACATTGAAAGTAAAAGAATGGTCCTCCATAGAGGAAAAGCATCGAGTGCTATATTTGTGCTAGAGCTTTGATTTTGAAAACATGAAACAATTTTGTCAACGGTAGTAATAAAGCATATGTATCATGTAAATTATATCCTATAAGTTGCAAGCCTCATGCATAGTGTACTAATAGTGCCCGCACCTTGTCCTAATTAGCTTGGACTCACCGGATCATCACAATGGCTATGTTTTGGACCAAGTGTCACAAAGTAAGACTCTATGTCGCCTGTACAAAGGTCTAAGGAGAAAGCTCGCATTGGATTTCTCGCTATTGATTATTCTTCAACTTAGACATCCATACCGTGACAACATAGACAACAGATAATGGACTCCTCTTTTATGCATAAGCATGTAACAACAATTAATAATTTTCTCATTTGAGATTGAGGATATATGTCCAAAACCGAAACTTCCACCATGGATCATGGCTTTAGTTAGCGGCCCAATGTTCTTCTCTAACAATATGCATGCTTAACCATAGGGTGGTAGATCTCTCTTACTGACAAGACTAACATGCATAGCAACTCACATGAAATTCAACAAAGAGTAGTTGATGGCGTCCCCCAGGAACATGGTTATCGCACAACAAGCAACTTAATAAGAGAGAAAAGTACATAATTACATATTCAATACCACAATAGTTTTAAGCTATTGTCCCATGAGCTATATATTGCAAAGTGAATGATGGAATTTTAAAGGTAGCACTAAGCAATTTACTTTGGAATGGCGGAGAACTCATGTAGTAGGTAGGCATGGTGGACACAAATGGCATAGTGTTGTTTGGCTCAGGATTTGGATGCATGAGAAGTATTCCCTTTGACAAGGTTTAGGCTAGCAAGGTTGTTTGAAGCAAACACAAGCATGAACTAGTGCAGCAAAACTCACATAAAAGACATATTACAAGCATTATAAAACTATACATCGTCTTCCTTGTTGTTCAAACATCTTACTAGAAAATATCTAGACTCTAGAGAAACCACTCATGCAAACCAAATTTTAGCATGCTCTATGTATTTCTTCATTAATAAAAAGCATATGATGCAAGAGCTAAACATGAGCACAACAATTGCCAAGTATCACATTACCCAAAACATTATAGCAATTTACTACATGTATCATTTTCAATTCCAACCATATAACAATTTAACGAAGAAGAAACTTCGCCATGAATACTAAAAGCTAAGAACACATGTGTTCATATGAACCAGCGGAGCGTGTCTCTCTCCCACACAAGCATGATGTAATCCAATTTATTCAAACACAAACAAAAACAAAAACAAACCGACGCTCCAAGTAAAGCACATAAGATGTGACCGAATAAAAATATAGTTTCAAGAGAAGGAACCTGGATAATTTGTCGATGAAGAAGGGGATGCTTTGGCATCCCCAAGCTTAGACGCTGGAGTCTTCTTAAGATATATGGCAAGTGAACCACCGGGGCATCCCAAAGCTTAGAGCTTTCACTCTTTCTTGATCATAGTATATCATCCTCCTCTCTGACCCTTGAAAACTTCCTCAACACCAAACTCATAAACTTCATTAGAGGGGTTAGTACATAATCAAAACTCACATGTTCAGAGGTGACACAATCATTCCCACCACTTCTGGACATTGCCAGCCACCGAGTTGCAATGGAACAAAGACATCCACCCAACACAGTCAAAGAAGCAATGCAATAAAAGGCAGAATCTGTCAAAACAGAACAGTCCGTAAAGACGAATTTCTAATAAATACTTCCGTTGCTCAGATCAGAAAACTCAAAACTAAGAAAGTTGTGTACATATCTGAGGAACACGCACGTAAATTGGCATATTTTTCTGATTTTTCTACAGAGAGAAAATCCCAGATTCGTGACAGATAGAAATCTGTTTCTGCGCAGAAATCCAAATCTAGTATCAACATTCTATTAGAGACACAACAAAACACAAAACTAAGATAAGGAGAGGTTGCTACAGTAGTAAACAACTTCCAAGACACAAAATAAAAACAAATTACTGTAGCAAAATAACACATGGGTTATCTCCCAAGAAGTTCTTCTTTATAGCCATTAAGATGGGCTCAGCAGTTTTAATAATCCATTCGCGGGAAATAGTATTTGAAGCAAAAGAGAGCTCAAGAGGCAAATTCAAAACAAATTTAAGTCTAACATGCTTCCTATGAAGAGGAATCTTGTACACAAATGAATTCATGAAGAACAAAGTGACAAGCATAAGAGGATAAAACACGAGCAACTTCAAGATTTCCTCAACATAAAGAGGGGAAACTAAATATTATTAAGATGCATATAACCATATTTCCCTCTCTCATAATAACTTTCAATAGCATCATTGATGAAATCCACAATATAACCATCACTTAAAACATGCTTATCATGGTTCATATGCATAGAAGTATCATTAATTTTGGCATAAGAAGAGTTATTCTCATTAATAGTAATTGGAGCAAGATTATTATCAGAATTTGAACATGGTAAACAAGTTGCATATTAAAAGAATTGTTTTTGGTAATCCAATCATGACTATGACAAGTTTCATAGGATAATTATAACCTATATCATAGCATTCTTTATAATAATCATCAAAGGTCGGAGGCACAATGTCATCATAAGAAATAGAATAGTTATCTTTCACAGTCGGTTTATCTATGACCATACCATCATTGTTATTAGAAGGAGATGTATCAAACACATAATGATCAGTAGCAAAAGGATTTTCAAACACCTCTTCCCCAAGCTTACAGCTTTCTATATTATTATGGGAGGAAGCATGGATAGTACTGACACTATGGCAATTATTATCATCATTTTCAGAATTAGTTTCCCAGAGATTTGCAATATCAAAAGTAGTGTGCTCATTCAAATCATGATCACTAATGTATGTAAAGGGCATAGGAAGATCATCATATTTAGATTCATTATCACAATAATCATTAGGAGCAACATACTTACGGTTACTTAGCGTTATCTCATTCACGCGAGGATATACTTTTCTTTTTATTCTTCTTCATCTCTTCGTTCTCCTTCTTCTTCTTCTTCCTTCCTCCTCATTTCCTTCTTTAGGAGGAAGAGGCTTGAAGGGTGGCTTGTCCGCATAACCTGATTTACTTTTAGAAACAATAGAAGAAACTTGGGAGGATTCCTCCTTTTCATTAATTAGTTCAAAACACATGGCGGTCCTATCATATTTTGGCAAGGTGTCGTCTTCTAAAATATTTTGTATGTAAGTATTTGTATGGCTATTATCAATGCAATAAGAAAAACACCCATGCAAGACATCATCAATATCAAGATCACTCATATATAACAAAGAGATTTTTCTCGACAGTTCTTCACACCCCAAAAATAAAGTAAGTTCATCATGCTGATTAGGAGTAATTTTATCATCACAATACAAATTTGCAGCACTCATTGGGTTCAAATTATCATTGGAGGAGCATTGAAAATTAAAATGACCCACTTCATGGCAAACTTCACAAATAAAAGGATAGAGGGCACAAACTTTTTTACCAAGATCATCTAGAGCCCTAGACCACTTTCTAGTTTTTTCATTAATATGATGGTTGACTTGATTAATTCCACAAGGTCTATGTATTCCACAAAAATTAACATGCTTATAGGAAATAGCATTTTTAGGAGTTTGAGCATGCTTATTGCAATAATTAACAACAATTTCATTCTTCATGCACTCTTTAAAAGGTTCATGATACTTATCAAAATTATTTTTAGGCAATTCAAAATGAGAAGCAAAGGCTTTATAAAGATTTGCAACTTGAGAGTCAAGACCATAAGTAGTACTCATATTTCGAAATTTATCGGTATCCATAAAAGCTTCAATGCATTCATAATCATAATTTATACCCGACTCTCTACCTTTGTCGTTCTCCCATCCTTCAGCGTTGTCCTCAATCCGATCAAGAAGACCCCACCTAGCTTCAACCTCCTTGCTTGTGAAAGATCCCTCCGAACAGGCATCCAGATAGTCCTTGTATTGTCCTGAAAGCCTCGCATAAAAATTATTAATAATAACATTGCGGGGGAGCTCATGAATGGGACATTTGAGCATTAGAGATTTCAATCTCCCCCACGCTTGAGAAATACTCTCTCCATCACGAGGATAAAAGTTATAAATATAATTCCTATCAATATGCACTTCATAAGCGGAGGATAAAATTTAGAATAAAAGAGAGATGCAATTTCCTCCCAACCAAGAGAATGCCTATTCTCCAACAATTTATACCAATGCGCCGCTTTACCAGACAGCGAAACGGAGAATAGCTTCTTCTTCACTTCATCCATAGAGATACCTGCACACTTGAATAACCCGCATAATTCGTGCAAAAACAGTAAATGATCTCTAGGATGGACAGTTCCATCCCCTTTATAGTGATTGTCCATAACACGTTCAATAATTTTCATAGGTATTTTATACGGAATACTTTCAGTAGGTGCATTTAAAATATCACAAGCATCATTAGAGTTATCGCATATGGGAGATAAAGCATTATCAGAACAAATTTTCTCCCCTAAAGATGGGAAGCTAAAAAGATCATAAAAACTAGCTTCCCCAAGCTTAGACTTCTCCATAGCATTAGCAGTAATTGCGTTCATACTAATAACATCGCTACTAGCATGCAAATAAGGTTCCATAGGTTTTTTAATTCTCGCATCAAACAATTCTAAATCAGGAAAAAGACTAAAAAGCTCACCAATTTTTTTGTTGTTTTCCATTATGCCTAACTAGTGTAAACAAGAAACAAAAAGTTGCAATTGCAGTGGATCTAAAGGAAATAGCTTTGAGCACTCTTACAATGGCGGAAAATAGCTTGGTAGCCGAGGTCCCAGGAGTACCTTTACCTTTCCCCGGCACCTGCCGCTTTAAAATAGCTTGATGCACCATGCTCCCCCTCCTTTCCCGTACGTGTTGGGCCTCCAAGAGCAGAGGTTTGTAAAACAGCAGAGTTTCCCTCAAGTGGATCACCCAAGGTTTATCAAACTCAGGGAGGAAGAGGCCAAAGATATCCTCTCATGCAACCCTGCAACCACAAAGCAAGAAGTCTCTTGTGTCCCCAACACACCTAATAGGTGCACTAGTTCGGCGAAGAGATAGTGAAATACAGTTGGTATGAATATATATGAGCAGTAGCAACGGTGCCAGAAAATAGCTTGCTGGCGTGTAGTTGATGGTGGTAGTATTGCAGCAGTAGTAACGCAGCAAAACAGTAAACAAGCACAAGCAGCGATAGCAGCATTTAGGAACAAGGCCTAGGGATTACACCTTTCACTAGTGGACACTCTCAACATTGATCACATAACAGAATAGATAAATGCATACTCTACACTTTTTTTCGATGATGAACACATTGCGTAGGATTACACGAACCCTCAATGCCGGAGTTAACAAGCTCCACACTATTGTTCATATTTTGGTAACCTTATAGTGTAAGATAGATCAAAAGACTAAACCAAGTACTAACATAGCATGCACAATGTCACCATGCATATGTAGGAGGAATAGATCACATCAATATTATCATAGCAATAGTTAACTTCGCATTCTACAAGAGATCATGATCATAGCATAAACCAAGTACTAACACGGATGCACACACTGTCACCATTACATCGTGCAAGAGGAATAAAACTACTTTAATAACATTGCTAGAGTAGCACATAGATAGATAGTAGATAATAAAACTCATATGAATCTCAATCATGGAAGCAGCTCATGAGATTATTGTATTGAGGTACATGGGAGAGAGATGAACCACATATCTACCGGTACAGCCTCGAGCCTCGATGGAGAACTACTCCCTCTCATGAGCAGCAGCGGTGATGAAGATGGCGGTGGAGATGGCAGCGGTGTCGATGGAGATGGCTCCTGGGGCAATTCCTCAGTTCCCAGGTGCCAGAACGGAGTTTCTGATCCCGAGATTGAGTTTCGCGATGGCGGCGGCGCCCTGAGTCTTTCTGGAGTTCCGTCAATTGTTCAAGTTTTAGTCACGACGGCTTGGGGCCAGGCGAAGAGTCAGGTCGAGGCCAATGGCTGCCCAACCATAGGGGGCGCCCCTTGGGCCGCGCCGGGTGTGGTTTGGTGGCCCCGTGCTCCCCTCTGTCCTTCTCGTGTGTTCTGGATGGTTCCGGAAAAATAGGAACCCGGGCGTTGATTTCGTCCCAATTCCTAGAATATTTCGTTACTAGGATTTCAAACCAAAACAGCAGAAAATGCAAGAATCGGCCTCTCGGCATCTCACAATAGGTTAGTTCCCGGAAAACGTACAAACATGATATAAAGTGTGAACAAAACATGTTGGTATTGTCATAAAAACAAGCATGGAACATCGGAAATTATAGATACGTTGGAGATGTATCAACGATGTCATCATAACATCAAAAAAGGGGACAACGCTAACGAGGACTAAGCAAACTTTCGACAAAAATGATACAAGTTTGCTCAAATTCGAACCTCGACGGCGTTCCTTTGGTGTCCCTATAGAGAACTTCTGCTTTGTCTGCAAGAGGGATTGAAGCAAATCCCAAAAATACAAGCTATTGTAACAATGAGGAAGCCAACAAAGTTGAAGGAAATACGCGTTAACTGGGCAAGCCTAGGCTTTGGTTAAGATTTTGTCGCCAGGTTGGGAGAAAAGGCGTTACCGTTCTACGCTTTAATCAAGCAAGGAGAGAAATTCATGGTTCTGGGTGGAGGCCGATAGAGCTTCCTTCGAGATTTGAAGATGATTTCGATACACTAACAGCCCAATCTTGGTGGCTGCCTCTGAAAAGAAAAGGAACCTTCTCAAGGAGACACGCTGCCACACTCGTGGTTAGCACGGCGCTAGTCGCTCTAAATAGAAGAAGAAGGAAACCCATTGGAGTGCAAAGGCCAGTATATTTCATCAGTGAAGTTTTATCGCCTTCCAAACAGCGGTACCCGCAGTATCAGAAACTATGGAGTATTCACGACAGCAAGAAAATTGCGCCACTATTTTTCGGCACACCGATAATAGTGGCTAATGAAGCACCCTATCACACATACTAAACAACTCAGACATGATCGGTTCCTTGGGGAATAGAACTTTCCCCCCGGGACTCACGTATGAAAAAAGAAAAGCAATCAAGTCGCAAGTTCTGCGATTTTATTGCAGAGTGGATGGAGCTACAAAATACAGGACCCCCAGACTTGTCGAGAACTTGGACCATGAACTTCGATGGATCCAAGAGAGTAGAAGGAGCTGGTGCAGGGGTGATACTCATATCACCTGAAGGCGACAAATTGAAGTATGTCCTACGGATGACGTTCCCAAACGCATCTAACAATGAAGCAGAATATGAAGCTCTTATACACGTGGATGGGAAGATGGCGAAAGCTATGCAACTGACTAAAAATCTTTGGCGACTCACAATTAGTGGCTCAGCAAGTCATCTCCAACGTAACGATAATTTCTTATGTTCCATGCCACATTATTGATGATATCTACATGTTTTATGCATACTTTATGTCATATTTGTGCATTTTCCTGAACTAACCTATTAACAAGATGCCTAAGTGCCAGTTCCTGTTGTTTTTGGTTTCATAAATCCTAGTAAGGAAATATTCTCTGAATTTGACGAAATCAACGCCCAGGGCCTATTTTGCCACGAAGCTTCCAAGGACCGAAGAGTCAACGGAGTGGGGCCACGAGGTGGCCAGGGGGGGCGGCGCGGCCCCACCCTTGGCCGCGCTCGACCTGTGGGCCCCTCGCGACGCCCCCTGACCTACCCTTCCGCCTACAAATAGCCTGGCTGCAACCCCTGGGTGCATCGAGACACGATACTGAAAACCTTCCAGAGACGCCGTCGCCGCCAATCCCATCTCGGGGGATTCATGAGATCCCTCCGGCACCCTGCCGGAGAGGGAATCATCTCCCGGAGGACTCCTCATCGCCATGATCGCCTCCGGAGGATGTGAGTAGTCACCTGGAATATGGGTCCATAGGAGTAGCTAGATGGTTGTCTTCCTCATTGTGCTTAATTGTCGGGTCTTGTGAGCTGCTGAACATGATCAAGATCATCATATCTGTAATTCTATATGTTGTGTTTGTTGGGATCCGATGAATAGAGAATACCATGTTATGTTGATTATCAATTTATCTATGTGCTGTTTATGATCTTGCATGCTCTCCGTTACTAGTAGGATGCTCTGCCAAGTGATACTTGTAACCCCAAGAGGGAGTATTTATGCTCGATAGTGGTTCATGCTCCGTGAACTGGGAGTGAGAGTTCTAAGGTTGTGATGTGATGTTGCCACTAGGGATAAAACATTGATGCTATGTTCGAGAATGTAGTTATTGATTACATTACGCAATACTTAATGCAATTGTCTGTTGTTAGCAACTTAATACTGGAGGGGGGTCGGATGATAACCTGAAGGTGGACTTTTTGGGCATAGATGCATGCTGATATGTCTATGTACTTGTAATGCCTAATTAAATCTCACTATACTCATCATAATATGTATATGTGCATGGTCATGCCCTCTCTATTTGTCAATTGTCCAACTGGAATTTGTTCACCCAACATGCCGTTTATCTTATGGGAGAGACACCTCTAGTGAACCTGTAATCTCACCAATTATATCAGTCATAATCTAATGTGAATTGTTCTAATGTTTTCCGTAAACAATCATCTTCCACACTATACATCTAATCCTTTGTTACAGTAAGCCGGTGAGATTGACAACCTCACCGTTTCGTTGGGGCAAAGTACTTGGTTTGTGGTGCAGGTTCCACATTGGCGCCGAATCCCCGGTGTTGCGCCGCACTACACATCTCGCCGCCATCAACCTTCAACGTGCTTGACTTTCATTGTTCGATAACCTTGTTCTCCTAGCTTTTTCACAGGGAAACCTTGGCATGCTTTATCCATGCTTTCTTGATCCCAAACGACTTTCTATCCATGGAGATAATACGTCAGTCCACATGCACTGCACTCAGCAGGTTATAACATGTGATGCGGCTAATGATGAGCATAAGGCACACATAGTGATAATGAAATGAGAGCAACATGATGAGTAAATCAGCAGCCAAGAGGCTGACATATGACCCAGCCCAAACATCGGTCGTAGGCTTCAAATCTACACAAATGCACAAGAAGGTTTATAGACTGATGTACCAGAAGGCATGAAAAAGAAGGAGAGAAAGTCTCAACACTTTCAAAGAAGCCAGACGAAGAAGAGGACCAGAGCTTGGTGATGATGATAGAAGTCCTATGACAAGCGTACATATCCTATATCCCAAGGGGAAAGAAATACCCAACAACCAGCTTGAAGCAAGGTGAGTTATTCACGTATCCAAAGCTGCTGGGCAGTCAAAGGGGAGTTATACAAGCGAAGTATTTCGGGAGTGAGATGTGTTACACCCGAAGAAGGAAGGATAATCTTAAAGGATGTACACGGGAATATGTGGTCACCACGCGAGCAGCCGAGCGGCCACACCAAGGTTTCTGGCTGGGTTTTACCGGTTGACAGCAATCGAGATGCAAAAGACATAGTATGAACCGCGATTGCTTCGTAGATTCGCCGCAAGACCCCACTCTCCGAAGAAAGTGAGCCGATGCCAATACCATTGTTCGGCCCTTTGCCCAATGGGGTCTCGATATGGTGGGAAAGACCATACATGCTTCGCCAGGAGGATACGATATATGTTGGTTACCGTCGATAAATTCCACCAAGTGATAGAAGCAAGCCAATAAATTCACCAAGGCAAAGATCGCAATAAAATTCGTGAAGGCATCGTTTTTCGATTTGAGACTCGCTGCAAAGATTCGTCAGACAATGGTAGTAACTTTACATCCAAGGAGTTCAAGGCATACTGCGCAGAAGTAGGCATCAAATTGCACTTCGTTGGTCAGCTTGGGCACCCAGAACCAATGTCAAGTCGAGAAAGCCAATGGTATCATCCAGATCCAGATAAAAGCGCTCTGTTAGGACCGCTAGGCAAGGCTCGACATACCTCACAAGAATTGCCATGTCTGTGGAGACAACAACACTAAACACGCGACACAAGAACTCCGTTTCTTAGTCCAAGTGAGCTGAGGCAGATACCTGATCAGCATGACTCAAGAGTCGAGAGTATGATGAAGAAACCTCAAGAAAGCTTTGAGGAAGATGTAGATGCACCTGACGAAGCTCGAGATGCCACTTTCACGGTTACCAAGCACTCACAAGACCTAAAACTACCACAAGCCGATTTCATTGCGCCAAGATCTTTCTGTGTTTGAGATTTGGTCCTACGGATCAATCCAACAAAGTACCGAAAGCTTGAGTCGCTTTGAAGGCCTCTTACGTCGTCAGAAGGTATAACGGGCGTGAGAAAGTTTGTCAGATCATGCGACAAGAAGACAATCCCTTTAGAAAACCCCCTGAACATAATATCTGCTGCTGTTCCTACGTTTAGAGCCGAAATATGTCCTCCTTTGTAAAAATATACCAAATGAACGCCCATGAGTTTTCGATCTGACTCTTTTCCTTTCAGGGCACCGAGTGGGGCTGGAAAGGTTTTTAATGAGGCGGTCAGGTGCTGCAATATAATAAAAGAGGTGATGATATACATCTTTCTTCTTCGAATGTTCAAAGCTCATAACCCACGACAAAGAAAATACATATTCTCGCAATAAGAGAAAAATCTTCGGGATAACAAAATAGTATAAGCTCCAGCCAAAGGCTCGGGGGCTTCGCAATATAGATTACACTTTACAACACAAACAACTTCACTAATACAAAGAATTCAGCAAATATAGACATAATTTCTCGCAATATAGTACAACTCAGTCAAGGCCTAATATACTATCTATGGATAACCCTTTGTTATTTATGTAAATTGTCTGTGTCAAAGCATAGCTCCCCTTGACGAAGAATTCGTATCCATCCAAGAAGCCTATCCATCATCGCCAGCCACAGAGTCAAATTATGTCATTGATTTCGTCGACGTTATTTTTCGTCACATTTTGTGGCCAGGCGCTCGAGACACCGCGTATCTAATTTGGCCATAAATATATATCATGATCATGGCGACCTTGCTCCCAGTTAGGCCAACCGAGCTCAGACAGTTAGAGAATACGAGGGGCATCTCGGAAACTTTTCCATCAATCCAAGAAGAAAGGTCAGAGCTTCATTCGAGGGGAAATATAGTCTTGTAAATATCAAGGGTCAAGGGTTCTCGCAGTGGTTAAGGAATTCGCGAACTCGATGTGCGTTGTCTTGAACTCGACAAACCTGGGTTTTTTTTACTCGAGGCTCAGTAATTTACATCCGTGTGGTTATGAGAAAGGTTAACAAGGAGGTTCGTCCTAGCATTTACCCTCTCTTCCTCGGCAGCAGCATCAGTAAAGGAACCTATTAAAACAAAGGAGCAGAAAACTTTAAGAGACGTAGCAGCAAAAAGACAAGAAGTCTGGGTTGAAAAAAGCATACCTAACATATCCACACACTAGTTTTAGTCATTAGCTCTCATATACTATTTTCTCAGTAGTTGCTTTTTCAGCTTCTAAAATAGCAAATTTTATGTATTATGGCTTCTTAGCTTGTTGAAAGCAATTTTCTCTCTCTCGGATGCTTGTCGAGATTGTTCCATCATCGCAAGAGTTTGCTTTTTCATGGACCGTTGTTGGTAGTTCTTGCAAATCTGAGAGAGGTTTACCTGAAGAACCTTCGATAAGGTCATCATCGACAAGTGTCTTCTTCAAGAGGAAGAAAAGACTATAGGATGAGGATTTGTTGAGTAGTTATCAAATATCAATCGGAAAAGAAAATTTCAGATCAATGATCACGCAAAATAGAATTCCATTGATCTGGAATTACACGACATTAAGGTAAGTTAAAAGAATCAATAATAAGTAGTTGTCGCCAAGCCACTGTGACGACACCATCAAAAGAAATAGTAAAAATAAAAACAAAAAGATAGGGCATCTCACGACCTCCTGGGCCACGAGTTAGGAGCAGAGTAGGCCTCAATCCAAGAAAGGCAAGGAACTTCTTTGTGTTGGGCTTTGGGGCCTCTGACTCAGCTATTGCCATTTCTGGTGGTCTCCATCTCGTGTGTCACCAACTTTGGTCCAGTCGAGCAGTTTTATTGCTGTCCGTGTAACCAAAGGATGCTTTCAACGTAACTCGTATTTTCTTGCGAAGCTTCTTACCCAAGATCTTCCTGGGGATTAAAAGCATTCCTTGGCAAGAGCAAGAAAAGTCGCGGGTTCCTTTTCTTCGGGAAGAAGTAGGGGAAGAGTCGCGATAATTCTTCCTGCTCGATCAATGCCGCTGCTGATTCTTTTCCGCTGTGAAACTCAAGGAAAGCAAGCAAGGCCAAGAAGAGGACTGTCGGACTCAAGTTCATATTCTTGAGATGTTTCTCTGCCGAGGCAAAAATTTATTTGTCAACTAACAAGTAAGAAAAGCAAGTCTACAAAATGCTAAATAGTTTCCTGCACTTAATGTACTGCTGCTTTGTGATTCCAAGCGCTAGTAATCGCTTTCTTCACGATACAGACAGCGGTTTTGTGCTCGCTCAAAGCAGTCTCAGATCATGAAGCCTCTTTTTGAAGTTCTTCGACACCGCCAGCCGGCCTTGGCCTTGTCAGCCTCTCGTCTAGCTTGAACGGCATCTGATTCGGCCTTCTTACGAGCCTCTTCACTTTGCTCTAATTTTTGAGCAAGTGTGTCGCACGTTTGTTGGCTCCTCTCGCGCTTTTCTCGCCAAGATAGTCAAATCCAAATAAAATCACGACAAGAAAGGAGGCAAGGCATGGGAAGAGAAGCGTAAAGACATTGCCTTCTGCCTTTGCTAGCATACTCATGGCACTCCAACGCACTGGGCAATCGGCTTTGATGAATTCCTTAATCAAGGGCTGTTAAAGAAAGATATGAAAGAAAGCATCTGTAGGGGGAAAAAGTAAGCAGATAGGCCAAAATCAAAAGAAGCAAACAGTGAAAACATCGACAGCATCAGAAAGCATTTAAGGACTTACATCATCCAAAAGAGGAGTCGAGGAGCTACCCAATTGTAAGGTAGGCTCTGTGATTGATTCAACCCTCGCCCTTTTTGGTGAAGGGACGAGGGGGCTTGCAGGAGGAGTAGGTGCGTCGGTGTTTTGTTGAGGAGGCGAAGATTCTTCTCCTTCAACTTGCACTTCAGAAACAACTAGAGTATGCGACGTACTCGTTCGAGCAGTCGCATCAATAGCTGGCATTTCTTCCTCGTCACCACTACGATTAAATGGCGACAGTATAAGAAGCAAGATAGACAAAAATCTTCAAGTAGCAAAACAGTAAGAAACAAAAGGTGACTTACGAACTGACGAGGGCTTCAAGGTATGGATCGAAAGCTGCCTTCCGACGTGAAGGAGCAGCTTCTTCGGCTTTGGAGGTGCCGGAATCTTCGACATCAGCCCTTTTCCTTTTGTTCTTTGGAGAAACAGCAGGAGGAGAGAGTGTGCCGATGTGGTAGCCCCGTGAGCGTCCTCCTTTTCGTAGGATCCCGCAGATTTTCAGAACCTCGCGGGTTCACTATCAGGCAGGAGTGACCCTGGTTGTCATCGTTGACAACGGTGTCTTCGTTTCTTCGACTTCTCCACCTTCAGGAAGGGGAGGAAGAGAGACAAGATCTAGATGGTTCTATAAGAAAACAAAGGGGGATGTCAATAAAAGAGTTATGCAAAGGATGTCAAACAAAAATGAGCAAGTCGACAAAGGTTACCTTGGGAAGCGCATTGGTGGCGCTATATGGTTTTACGCGACAAGAAGAAGGGACAGGATCTTTCTTGCTGAGGGAGGAGATTTTCCGGACAAGTTTCTCTAAGTCCTTGACCTCTAAATCCACCGACAACCGATCCGCATCCTTGTCGCCAGCATACTTCCAGAGAGGGTATTTGCGAGCCTGAAGAGGCTGCACTCTGATTCTAAGGAAATACGCCGTGATTTGGATACCTGACAGCTCTTTGCCGCGAGTGTTTTGCAACTCGTGGATGCGAGTCATCAGTGCCTCTGTCGATATTTTTTCTTCCTCGGTAGCCTCTGCATCCCAGGAGCGGCGGCGATAGATTTTCTCGGCACCATCAAAAGGAGGGATGTTGTCTTCAGCACACCCATGATTCTCCTCATGGATGTACAGCCATTTTTTGCGCCACCCTTGAACTGAGTCAGGGAATTTGACATCGAAGTACTCGACATCAGGGCGAACGCAGATAACAACGCCGCCTATGTTATAGGCGACATTGGGAGAGCCATTGCGGCGACAGAAAAAGATACGCTTCCACAACGCCCAGTTAGGCTGGACGCCGAGGAAGGATTCGCAAAGGGTGATGAAGATGGAAATGTGGAGGATAGAGTTGGGTGTGAGGTGATGAAGTTGCAGTCCATAAACAAAAAGCAACCCCCGAAGAAAAGGGTGAATGGGGGCAGAGAGACCGCGGATGAGATGATCGACAAAACTAACCCGATACTCCATTGGAGGGGTTGGGTAGCTCTCTTCGCTGGGGAAGCACAGCGCCTTTGGCTTCTTGCTGATCCCCAGTTTCTTCAGGAGGTTGATGTCTTGGGCAGAGTGATCTTGGACCTTTCCCATTCCGCGGTCCCTAGATCTGCGGCAGCCATTGATGATTCAGGCGTGGTGTGCTTGGTCAATCGACGCGGTGGCATCAACAATGGCGCAGGAGTACAGCTTGGAGAAGATGAGCTCAAGGAGTTGTGGGGCGCAAGAGGGGATTTTTGCAGAGGAGAGCAGAGGAGCGGCGCGAGCGAAAGTGCTGGAGGAAGAAGAAGGGGACCTTAAATAGAGGTGCGGCGAAGCGGCGTACCGTTGGATGGAAAAAGTGCAACGGCGCCAGAAAAAGAGCTTGATGGCTTGTAACTCACACGTTCGTTGGGAACCCCAAGAGGAAGGTATGATGCGCACAGCAGCAAGTTTTCCTCAGGAAAGAAACCAAGGCTTATCGAACCAGGAGGAGAGGCAAGAAGCACGTTGAAGGTTGATGGCGGGGTGGATGTAGTGCGGCGCAACACCAGATTCCGGCGCTAACGTGGAACCCTGTACAACACAACCAAAGTACTTTTCCCCAACGAAACAGTGAGTTGTCAATCTCACCGGCTTGCTGTAATAAAGGATTAACCGTATTGTGGAAGATGATTGTTTGCAAAAAACAGTAGAACAAGTAGGCAGTAGATTGTATTTCAGTATAGAGAATTGGACCGGGGTCCATAGTTCACTAGAGGTGTCTCTCCCATAAGAATAAGCATGTTGGGTGAACAAATTACAGGTTGGGCAATTGACAAATAAAGAGGGCATGACCATGCACATACATATTATGATGAGTATTGTGAGATTTAATTGGGCATTACGACAAAGTACATAGACCGCTATCCAGCATGCATCTATGCCTAAAAAGTCCACCTTCAGGTTATCATCCGAACCCCCTCCAGTATTAAGTTGCTAACAACAGACAATTGCATTAAGTATTGCGCATAATGTAATCAGTGACTACATCCTTGAACATAGCACCAATGTTTTATCCCTAGTGGCAACATCACATCCATAACCTTAGAGGTTTCTGTCACTCCCCGATTCACGAAGACATGAACCCACTATCGAGCATAAATACTCCCTCTTGGAGTTACTAGCATCAACTTGGCCAGAGCATCTACTAGTAACGGAGAGCATGCAAGATCATAAACAACACATAGACATAACTTTGATAATCAATATAACAAGTATTCTCTATTCATCGAATCCCAACAAACGCAACATATAGAATGCTGCATAGATGATTCATCATGTTAGTAGCTCACAAGATCCCACAATGAAGCACAAATGGGGAGAAGACAACCATCTAGCTACTGCTATGGGCCCATAGTCCAGGGGTGAACTACCCATCACTCCGGAGGCGACCATGGCGGCGTAGAGTCCTCCGGAGATGAATCCTCTCGGGCAGGCCGGAGGCGATCTCCTGGATCCCCCGAGATGGGATCGGCGATGGCGGGGCGTCGAGTTGCCTTCCGTATCGTGGGCTCTCGGTACCGGGGCCTGCGACGAGGCTTTGGCAGGCGGAAGGGGCAGGTCAGGGGGTCACACGAGGGGCCCAGATGACAGGCCGGCGCGGCCAGGGCCTGGGCCGCGCCGCCCGTAGTCTGCCGCCTCGTGGCCCCACTTCGTCTCCTCTTCGGACTTCTGGAATCGTGGAAAAATAAGACCCCGGGCGTTGATTTCGTCCAATTCCGAGAATATTTCGTTACTAGGATTTCTGAAACCAAAAACAGCAGAAAACAACAATTGGCACTTCGGCATCTTGTTAATAGGTTAGTTCCAGAAAATGCACGAATATGACATAAAGTGTGCATAAAACATGTAGATAACATCAATAATGTGGCATGAAATATAAGAAATTATCGATAATGCTGGAGACAGTATCAGCATCCCCAAGCTTAGTTCTGCTCGTCCCGAGCAGGTAAAACGATAACAAAGATAATTTCTGGAGTGACATGCCATCATAACCTTGATCATACTATTTGTAAAGCATATGGTGAATGCAGCGATCAAAACAATGTATATGACATGAGTAAACAAGTGAATCATAAAGCAAAGACTTTTCATGAATAACACTTCAAGACAAGCATCAATAAGTCTTGCATAAGAGTTAACTCATAAAGCAATAAATCAAAGTAAAGGCATTGAAGCAACATAAAGGAAGATTAAGTTTCAGCGGTTGCTTTCAATTTGTAACATGTATATCTCATGGATATTGTCAACATAGAGTAATATAATAAGTGCAATAAGCAAGTATGTAGGAATCAATGCACAGTTCACACAAGTGTTTGCTTCTGAGTGGAGAGAAATAGGTGAACTGACTCAACAATGATAAAAGAATGGTCCTCCATAGAGGAAAGCATCGATTGCTATATTTATGCTAGATTTCTGATTTGAAACATGAAACAATTTTGTCAACGGTAGTACAAAGCATATGTATCATGTAAATTATATCTTACAAGCTGCAAGCCTCATGCATAGTATACTAATAGTGCCCGCACCTTGTCCTAATTAGCTTGGACTACCGGATCATCACAATGCACATGTTTTAACCAAGTGTCACAAAGGGTACCTCTATGCCGCCTGTACAAAGGTCTAAGGAGAAAGCTCGCATTGGATTTCTCGCTATTGATTATTCTCAACTTAGACATCCATACCGGGACAACATAGACAACAGATAGTGGACTCCTCTTTTATGCATAAGCATGTAACAACAATTAATAATTTTCTCATATGAGATTGAGGATATATGTCCAAAACTGAAACTTCCACCATGGATCATGGCTTTAGTTAGCGGCCCAATGTTCTTCTATAACAATATGCATGCTTAACCATAAGGTGGTAGATCGCTCTTACTTCAGACAAGACGAACATGCATAGCAACTCACATGAAATTCAACAAAGAGTAGTTGATGGCGTCCCCAGTGAAGCATGGTTATCGCATAACAAGCAACTTAATAAGAGATAAAGTGCATAAGTACATATTCACCACAATAGTTTTTAAGCTATTTGTCCCATGAGCTATATATTGCAAAGGTGAATGATGGAATTTTAAAGGTAGCACTCAAGCAATTTACTTTGGAATGGCGGAAAATACCATGTAGTAGGTAGGTATGTGACACAAATGGCATAGTGGTTAGCTCAAGTATTTTGGATGCATGAGAAGTATTCCCTCTCGATACAAGGTTTAGCCTATAGCAAGGCTTATTTGAAACAAACACAAGGATGAACCGGCAGCAAAACTCACATAAAAGACATATTGAAAACATTATAAGACTCTACACTGCCTTCCTTGTTGTTCAAACCTCAATACTAGAAATTATCTAGACCTTAGAGAAACCAAATATGCAAACCAAATTTAGCATGCTCTATGTATTTCTTCATTAATGGGTGCAAAGTATATGATGCAAGAGCTTAAACATGAACACAACAATTGCCAAGTATCACATTATCCAAGACATTTTAGAATTACTACATGTAGTATTTTCCAATTCCAACCATATAACAATTTAACGAAAAAGAAACTTCGCCATGAATACTATGAGTAGAAACTAAGGACATACTTGTCCATGCTACAGCGGAGCGTGTCTCTCTCCCACAAAGTGAATGCTAGGATCCATTTTATTCAAACAAAACAAAAAATAAAAACAAACCGACGTCTAAGCAAAGCACATAAGATGTGATGGAATAAAAATGTAGTTTGTGGGAGGAACTTGATAATGTTGTCGATGAAGAAGGGATGCTTTGGCATCCCCAAGCTTAGACTTGTCACTCTTCTTGAATATGCAAAAGTGAACCACCGGGCATCCCCAAGCTTAGAGCTTACCTCCTCTTGATCATGTTGCATCATCCTCCTCTCTTGACCCCTGAAAACTTCCTCCACACCAAACTTAGAACAACTCATTAGAGGGTTAGCGACAATAAAAATTAACATGTTCAGAGGTGACACAATCATTCTTAACACTTCTGGACATTGCATAAAGCTTCTGAAAGTTAATGGATCAAAGAAATTCATCCAACATAGCAAAAGAGGCAATGCTAAATAAAAGGCAGAATCTGTCAAACAGAACAGTTCGTATTGACGAATTTTATCGAGGCACCAGACTTGCTCAAATGAAAATGCTCAAATTGAATGAAAGTTGCGTACATATTTGAGGATCACTCAAAATTGGCATAAATTTCTGAGTTACCTACAGAGAAACAGCCCAGATTCGTGACAGCAAAGAAATCTATTTCTGCGCAGTAATCCAAGTATCAACCTTTCTATCAACGACTTTACTTGCACAACAAAACACTAAACTAAGATAAGGAGAGGTTGTTACAGTAAGTAGTACACAACTTCCAAGACACAAAATAAAAACAAGTACTGTAGGTAAAAACCATGGGTTGTCTCCCATAAGCGCTTTTCTTTAACGTCTTTCAGCTAGCGCAGAAAGTGTATATCAAGTATTATCAAGAGACGAAGTGTCAACATCATAATTTGTTCTCATAATAGAATCAAAAGGTAACTTCATTCTCTTTCTAGGGAAGTGTTCCATACCTTTCTTGAGAGGAAATTGATATTTTATATTACCTTCCCTCATATCAATAATAGCACCAACGGTTCGAAGAAAAGGTCTTCCTAATATAATGGGACAAGATGCATTGCATTCAATATCCAAGACAACAAAATCAATGGGACAAGGTTATTGTTAACGGTAATGCGAACATTATCAACTTTCCCCAAAGGTTTCTTTTTAGCATTATCAGCAAGATTAACATCCAAATAACAATCTTTCAGCGGTGGCAAGTCAAGCATATTATAAATTTTCTTAGGCATAACAGAAATACTTGCACCAAGATCACATAAAGCATTACAATCAAAATCTTTAACCTTCATCTTAATGATGGGCTCTCAACCATCCTCTAGCTTTTTAGGAATAGAGGCTTCGCGCTCTAGTTTCTCTTCTCTAGCTTTTATGAGAGCATTTGTAATATGTTTTGTGAAAGCCAAATTTACTAGCATTAGGACTTTTAGCAAGTTTTTGTAAGAACTTTATAACTTCAGAGATGTGGCAATCATCAAAATTCAAACCATTATAATCTAAAGCAATGGGATCATCATCCCTAATGTTGGAAAAAATTTCAGCAGTTTTATCACAGGCAGTTTCAGCAGTTTTAGCAGTAGAAGTGGAAACATTGCTAACACCAATTCTTTTATTATTAATAGTAGGAGGTGCAGCAACATGTGTAGCATTAGCATTACTAGTGGTGGTAATAGTCCAAACTTTAGCTACATTCTTTTCTTTAGCTAGTTTTTCATTTTCTTCTCTATCCCACCTAGCACGCAACTCAGCCATTAATCTTATATTCTCATTAATTCTAACTTGAATGGCATTTGCTGTAGTAGCAATTTTATTTTCAATATCCCTATTAGGCATAACTTTCGATTTCAAAAGATCTACATCAGCAGCAAGACTATCAAGAAGCAAGTATATCAATTTTCCCAAGCTTTTCTTCAACAGATTTGTTAAAAGCAGTTTGTGTACTAATAAATTCTTAAGCATGGCTTCAAGTCCAGGGGTGAATTCCTATTATTGTTGTAAGAATTCATAAGAATTAGCATAACCGTTACCATTATTATAAGGATATGCCTATAGTTATTACTAGAATTGTTCCTATGATAAGCATTGTTGAAATTATTATTTTAATGAAATTCACATCAACATGTTCTTTTTGCAACTAATGAAGCTAATGGAACATTATTAGGATCAATATTAGTCCTATCATTCGCAAGCATGGACATAATAGCATCAATCTTATCATTCAAGGAAGAGGTTTCTTCAACAGAATTCACCTTCTTACCTTGTGGAGCTCTTTCCGTGTGCCATGTAGTTGATCATCATATTATCAAGAAGCTTTGTTGCTTCACCAAGAGTGATGGACATAAAGGTACCTCCAGCAGCTGAATCCAATAAATTCCGCGAAGAAAAATTTAGTCCCGCATAGAAGGTTTGGATGATCATCCAAGTAGTCAATCCATGGGTTGGGCAATTTTTAACCAAAGATTTCATTCTTTCCCATGCTTGTGCAACATGTTCAGTATATAATTGTTTAAAATTCATTATGCTACTCCTCAAAGATATAATTTTAGCAGGGGATAATATCTACCAATAAAAGCATCCTTGCATTTAGTCCATGAATCAATACTATTCTTAGGCAAGGATAGCAACCAATCTTTAGCTCTTCCTCTTAATGAGAAAGGGAACAATTTTAATTTAATAATGTCACCATCTACATCTTTATATTTTTGCATTTCACATAGTTCAACAAAATTATTAAGATGGGCAGCAGTATCATCAGAACTAACACCAGAAAATTGCTCTCGCATAACAAGATTCAGTAAAGCAGGTTTAATTTCAAAGAATTCTGCTGTAGTAGTAGGTGGAGCAATAGGTGTGCATAAGAAATCATTATTATTTGTGGTTGTGAAGTCACACAACTTAGTATTTTCAGGGTTGGCCATTTTAGCAACAGTAAACAAAGCAAACTAGATAAAGTAAATGCAAGTAACTAATTTTTTGTGTTTTTGATATAGCAAACAAGATAGCAATAAAGTAAAACTAGCAACTAATTTTTTTGTATTTTGATTTAGTGCAGCAACCAAAGTAGTAAATAAAACTAAGCAAGACAAAAAACAAAGTAAAGAGATTGAGAAGTGGAGACTCCCCTTGCAGCGTGTCTTGATCTCCCCGGCAACGAAACGGCGCCTGAAAAAGAGCTTGATGGCGTGTAACTCACACGTTCGTTGGGAACCCCAAGAGGAAGGTATGATGCGCATAGAAGCAATCCCTCAAAAAGAAACCAAGGTTTATCGAACCAGGAGGAGCTTAAGAAGCACGTTGAAGGTTGATGGCGGCGGGATGTAGTGCGGCAACACCAGATTCCTGGCGCTCAACGTGAACTCAGCCAACACGTTCAAAGTATTTCTTGGTTCTAACGAAACAAATGAGGTTGCTTTCACCCACCGGCTTGTCAATGTAAGATTAACCGTATTGTGTGGAAGATGATTGTTTGCAGAAAACAAAGAGAACAGTATTGGAAAGTGATTTAGCTTCGGGTGAGTAGAGAATGGGACCCAGTCCATGTCACACTTAGAGGTGTCTCTCCCATAAGAATAAGCAGTTGAGTGAACAAATTACAGTTGGGCAATTGACAACAAAGAGGGCATGACCATGCACACATATTATGATGAGTATTGTGAGATTTAATTGGGCATTAAGACACATAGACCGCCATCCAACATGCATCTATGCCTAAAAGTCCACCTTCGTGTTATCATCCGAACCTCCGTATTGTTGCTAACAACAAGACAATTGCATTAAGTATTGCGCGTAATGTAATCAGTGACTACATCCTTGAACATAGCACCAATGTTTTATCCCTAGTGCAACAGCACATCCATAACCTAGAGGTTCTTGTCACCTCCGCATTCACGAGACATGAACCCAAAGATTTGTTAAGCAAATACTCCTCTTGAGCATGGCATCAACTTGCCAGAGCATCTACTAATAACAGAGAGCATGCAAGATCAAAACAACACATAGACATAACTTTGATAATCAACATAACAAGTATTCTCTATTCATCGGATCCCAACAAACGCAACATATAGAATTACGATAGATGATCTTGATCATGTTAGGCAGCTCACAAGATCCCACAATGAAGCACAACAAGGAGAAAACCATCTAGCTACTGTTATGGACCCATAGTCCAGGGTGAACTACTCACTCATCACTCCGGAGGCAACCATGGCGGCGTAGAGTCCTCTGGGAGATGAATCCCCTCTCCCGGGGGTGCCGGAGGCGATCTCCGGAATCCCCCGAGATGGGATTCGCGGCGGCGGCGTCTCGGGAAGGTTTTCCGTATCGTGGCCTCTGCAGATCGGGGCTCGCACGAGGCTTTGCGAGGCGGAAGGGGCAGGTCAGGGGCTGCCACGAGGGGCCCAGATGACAAAGCCACAGCCATGACCCAGGCCGCCACCAGAAGTCCTGCCGCCTCGTGGCCCCACTGCCTCCTCGGACTTCCGAAGCTTCGTGGCAAAGCCAGGGACCCCGGGCGCAGATTTCATTCCAATTCCGAGAATATTTCATGTATTTCTGAAACCAAAAACAACAGAAAACAACAACTGGCACTTTCTGGGTGATCTTGTTAATAGGTTAGTCCTAAAATGCACGAATATGACATAAAGTGTGCATAAAATATGTAGATAACATCAATAATGTGGCATGGAACATAAGAAATTATCGAGACGTAGAGACGATTACAGGGTAAAAAGTAATTTCACCCCTCGAAGAGCATATGTATGCTGTGAAAGCGGAGGACGGTGTCCTACTCTGCATGACGTGTCAATACAATGCGAATTTGGGCTCCGCAAGGCAGCGAGAGAGAACTTCTCGCGATTTCCAGAATGTGGGCTGTCGTGGCTATCATCAAGAATGATGTCATCTTTAGCAAAGAGAAAATTTCGACTCAATAGTTTCATAAAAAGGGCGACAAAGCAAAGATATTAGAGCCTTGATCAAATACAAAGTTTTTTGATCAAACGCTCGGGGCTACTTTGGAAAATGGAAAATTTGAGAGAGACAAAACAAGAATGGTGGGAGCCTATGATCAAATACAAATATTTGCTCATAGCCTCGGGGGCTACTCATCGGGAGCGCTGTTCGCGCACCCGAGAGATTTGAAAATTTCGGGAGAGAAAGAATATAGCGCATATATGGAGCCTACACCCAAGCACAAGTCCTTGGCTGTAGGCTCGGTTACTCCCATCGGGAACGCCTGCTTGCGTGCCCGATGAAATTATAAAAAAAAAGATAGAAGAACAAGAGAGTATATTTCGAGTTAAAGTATAAGTCATCCGTTGACTCAATAAAATGTGCCATTCCAACAGCCGAATAAGCACTCGACAATATATTCTCAGAACGCCAAAGTTGCGAACAATTTCTGAATGCCGCAAAACTGCGAAGGTAAGACCCCAGATCCGTTCTGTGCGGCGTGGCGCCGTCTCTGACGTCGGTTTGCTACTTTTATCCGTATCAACAGATACGAAGAAAAATCCTAACGGACGCGTTAGGTACCCGATAAATATGACTGGGACTCGACAGATTGGTAAGACCTTAAGCGGCACCTGTCGAAGTTTACACCAGTATCCCGAGATCATGTCCAGGACGTGATCTTGAAGTAGGTTTTGGCGGATTGCCACTAGAGCAGTTAACTAGTACCTGATCCGTCAGATGAACTAGGCCCCAACTACCATTATCCCTGTACAATATAGAAATTCATATGAAGAAATATAGAGAAGTTTAAAGTTGTCGAGTAAATATACAAGGAGATCTTCCCCGACTCTACGATTCAAGCAAAATCTTGGGCTAATGACATAGGCATCCCCAATGGGCTTGCCGAAGTAGTACCCGGGGTTTACTAAAGGCCCATGACTTGAAGAATAAGAAGAAGGGATTTATTTTCGTGCCCTCGGGTCCTTAGTTGTACTCAGTTTTCCCCAACCCGCTCCTTAGTTTTTCCTCAGTTTTCCCAAGCCCTTGTCCTGGAATCACAGAAAGGAGCTCTGATTTAGCGAATCCGTTAAGTTGACCGTTCCGTGCTGACGAGTGGGGTCGTGTCGTTTGTGGGGTCGCGTCGTGTGGGACCGCGTCGTGTGGGGCTGGTAGGAAGGGACCGCGTGGGACAGGACGAGACCATGTTTGTGGGGCCGTAGCGTGTGGAGCCGTGTGGGTCCGGGACGGGAGCACGAGTGGTTTCTGTCTCTTTCGCCCAGATTAGCAGTTTTCAATGTACCTTTTTCCTCTCTCTCGCTCGATCTCATTCATATTTGATAGCCCAAATTGGTAGCAAATCTAGAGCAGCTTGTCCTTCGTTTTTAACGCCATTCATTTCTTTATGCCTTCGTTTTTACCCAATCAGGTAGGAAATCTAGGGCAAAAGAGAGAAAATATAGGATAAGCTGCATACAACAACCAACATAGCATAGATATATTCAGGACAGATCCAAAAGTAGTACCGATAGATCCAACATAAGCTACATTTTACATGAATTTAAGCTGCTCTACAGATAGAGCAGTCACATACAGAGAGTGCAGTAGGCACGTTCAACGCCTCCAGGTAGCGCCTGTGACTCGCTTGGAGGTTGCGCAGGTGAATCCCAAGTGCTTTGTGTTTGGCCATGTACGCATGCACGTTCACGGTCCTTCCAACTCTAGCGCCACATCTGCCAATGGATTCAGCATGGTTCACCAGGGAGTTGAAGTCGGTGGCGCGGAGCTTCCTGTTGCAGAAGGGGCACTTGTAAATGCCTCGAGCAAAGGGGCCATCGTAATGGCCGGACTGCAGCCTCCTGAGGACGTGACGAGTCTTGGTGTGGAAGGACTCGTCGTCGCTGTCGACGTCGCTGCTCTCCACCTGTCACGTAGCACCAAAGATCGTGCAAAAAACACGGAGTCAATTGCAACGATGATGGAACAGAGAGTGAACAAAAAATCATGCATGATAATATGGGCTCGAAAAAAGAGGTAGCCTCAGTTACATTGGACACACTTATATCCAGGATTTGAGTAAGTAAACCAAAGATCATGCACAACAAATTTGTACACACCAATTGTTCACTGACCAAACCCTGAATCAATTTATGCCCAAATATTCATCATCATCGGCACAAATCTTAAACAAAAGCAAATCACAAACACTAATAACGCAAGATCTAACACAAAAGGATCGAACTAGGAACAGACGAACAGTAATAACGCAAGATCTAACACAAAAGGATTGAACTAGGAACAGACGAACCGTAATAACGCTAGATCTAACACAAAATGATTGAAATGAGATAAGAACAAGGGAACAAAGGGTTACCTCCGGCTCGTTGTCGACGATGCTGGTGTCGTAGGGGTTCTCCGGCGCGTCGTATTGCACTGGTTCGTACGGGTCCCAAGCGACGGGGGACTGGACGGTGGCGGCGGCCGATGCGCCGGCTGCTACGTTGGAAGCAGCGACAGGGGCCTGGACGGGGGCGGCGGCCGATGCACCGGCTGCTAGCAGTGGGACAAGGCCTGGACGGGCGGCGTCGATCCGCCGCTGCTACGCGAAGCAGCGACAGGGCCTGGACGGGCGGCGTCGATGCGTCGCTGCTACGCTGAAGGGCCACAGGGCCTAGACGGGCGCACATGATGTGCCGACAATGGGCATCTCATTCTTCTCCATCGCCGGCGGTTTTCTTCGGGGTTTTTTCTTCGGTTGTGGAGAAGATGATGGGACAGGAGAGGCGGTTG
>JAUUTY010001386.1:0-57069 GCA_030979885.1 Lolium multiflorum
TCGCCGCTGTCGGCGCTGCTCCCGGCCGGCTCGTCGTCACTGCTGTAGTGACCACCGGCGGGACCTTCATTGTCCTCATCTTCTTCGCTAGCGTCGCCATAGTCGCTGTCGAAGTCGCTGATGTTGCCGGGCCAGGGGCAGAGACGCTTGGCCGGCGGTTCGTCGGAGGAGGTGGTGTCCTCCTCCTCTTCCTTCACCTCCTCGGCGGAGGAGTAGCCGTCCCAGGAGAAGCCGTCGTCGTCGCTTTCCTCCTCCGATTGCCCAACGGCAAGGAAGCGAAGGTCGCTCTCCCCGTCCGTTAAGGACTGGTCGTCTTCGGACCAGACGAAGGAGTCGTGGGTCGACTCGTCCCCGTCGGCTATGGCGCGGCGAATGTTGGCCGCGTGGACCTCCTGTGGGTCCCGTTCAGGCGTTGGCTCACGGGAGGTGGAGGATTGGGTGGAAAGACCCGATGAGGGAGAAGACGAAGAGGAAGACATGGCGGCGGAGGAGGGTTTTTCGGTTTGCCGATGGCTACTGTGGAGCAGGGGGATGAAGAAAGAAACCACAGGAAGTGGCCAAATAAAAAGGGGTATAGCGATTTAATGCCTAAGCAGTTTCCGAGGACGTGGTGCCAGAACCGTCAAATCGTGCAGAGAAGTTGAGAAGGCAAGACATCATCACGAAGAAAACTGCGACGGGCACGACACTGACCCTTCGAAGGGAGCAGATGGTTTTGCAATTACCATTATCAAAACCAGGGGGGCATGTGTTACCACCCTTTAGCCAAATCAGGAGATGGGCCGTAAGTGAAGATGGGCTTGAAGGACGTACACGTGGAGCATCTTTGAAGCGGCCTTGCGCTAAGAGGCTAAGTTGCCCGTGTATCTGTAATATAGTAGATCGTATTGTAATTTAGATTAAAGAGATAGAGTCCGGCCCGTGCACGGTTAGGTGCACGCCTCAATTAGAAAGTCCCTTGGACTATAAATATGTATCTAGGGTTATCGGGAAAGGAGGACAATCATCGTTCAACCAACACAAATCAGGCGCATCGCCACCCCTTCTCTTCGAGGGTTTCTCCCGGGTAAGCACCATGCTGCCTAGATCGCATCTAGCGATCTAGGCAGTATACGTTTATTCGTTACCTTGTACTGCTCGTGTTGAAGCCTTGTTGATGGCGAGCAGTACTATTTATCCTTAGGTGTTTAGGGGCTTGCATTGGTGCTTTCACGTGCATATCTGCGTGGCGATGCCGTCCCTCGACACCTAGCTGCCCTTACGTCTATCCAGACGTAAGGGCAGCATCTTGCTTGTTCTTACTTAGTAGATCCGATCCGTTATAGTTGCTCCTTGCTACGCAAGGATTAGTTTAATATCTGCATAGTTAGGCCTTATGCTGGGGTCGGATGATCCGGTGGTGCGTTAGGTGTTGTTTACCGTCCCTGCGAGGGATGTTCCGGGGATCAACGTTATGTTGGTTTTTAGGCCTCTCGTAGGGGTAGTTTGCATCGTCTCTCGTAGCTGCTAGGCCCGATCGCACGTAGGATGTTCCGATTATGCGGTGAAAACCCTAAACTGTCGTGGATCGCTTTAGCTTTGTCCTGATCAAGCAGGATCCCCATGCCATTGTAAATCCAACGTGAAGCATGGGGCGATCGGCTCCTTGAGCCGATCCACAGGGAAACCTGAGAGCCGATAGGGCTCGTATTTAATGTTTACGTGTCTACCATGCAGGAACAATCGAAGCACTAACACCTTCCTGATCGGGTCTAGGTCAGGTGGCACGCCCTAGCAACCGCCAGGACGCGCGCCAGAAGATTTGCGGGACGACGCGAGGTGCCAGGGATCCACTAAGCGGCCCTAGGAGCTTCCCGGCTCTTCGTGTTGCTTAACCAACGCCCGTCGGGGGGTTTTGGAGGGTAACAATCCGCACCTATATTTTTGGTTGCCGGATCCGCGCCTACATTTTTGGTAGTTGGATCCGCACCTATATTTTGGTTGCCGGATCCGCGCCTACTTTTATAGTAGTCGGATTACGCAAGTATTTTAGTAGCCGGATTCGCACATATATTTTTAGTAACCGGATACGCACCTAATTGTTGGTAGTCGGATCAATGCCTTTTATTTTTAGTGATGGTCGCGATCGCAGTAATCTATCACGCACCGGCTGACCCAGACCATGAAGAGAGCAAAGCGAGAACATACACGCAGTGTTGCATGGCATACGAGGACCAGACAATTTCAAACGAGTTGGTAGGCGGAAGCATGAGCCACCGCACCGCATGCATCGATCGTATCAATTAATTCTTCACGTGAAGCAAAAGATGAATGAAGCGCTGCTAGCTGAACACCTGCAAAGCCGTTGTTGCGCCTGCTGTTTTGGAAAAGACGAGCGGCAGCTGCGCTGTCGCGTTTGGCATCGGTGATTTTGCATGCCAGAGACTACTTTTCTCCGTTATAGTTGGCATCGCGTTAACGCAGTTGATTTTCTCATCCCGACCAACTGGCTCTTTGCTCAAAGCAGGATAAGTCTCTTTATATTTGAGAAATATTTTATTATTTTTACGATCATGAGATTAAGATTGGTTTACTCATATCCTGAGTCTTTTACCGCTTTCACTATTGATCATATATTTTCCACGATTTGCCTCGCGCTCGTGAAAAACTTTGTACTGTTTTTGCCGCCTAAGGCTCCAGTACGCTACAAAATTTCCGCCTTCGGGCGTTAGCTTGAGTTTTCTGGCCTACACGTTTTCTGTTGTTTATATGTGGATTCCTTAGTAGTGACATTTCGGTACTTAAAACCGGCCTCTGTTTCTGAGGTTCTTGATTGTTTCGCTATTAAGCGCTATCGCCTCAGCAGATGTTCTGTGTTTAAAGTTTGCCGTCTCGCGAAAAGTCAAGCATATAAACCAGAAGAACGGATAAACCAGATCTTGCTTAAAACATATAAATTGCATTAACTGTTCAAGATAGTCGAGTTGTTTCCGCCTTGACAGTTTTATGTTGTTCAACTGCTGCATAGTTTCAGCTTCAAAACATTTGTTCAAAGGCCGTTTTTGTTCCGCCTTACATTTGTTCGTTGAACATGATCAAAGAAACAATTTAATACAAATGTGTTTTTGTGTTTATATATCAGGTACATGATGCTTGGACCTTCAACAGTCCTCGAACTAAGGTGTTTTCAAGCAGACCTAGCAATCGCGAGAAGCCCAGGGGAAGCTAGCCGGATCCATATGAGATAAGGTTAGGCGGATCCGTAGCATGCACAGCTGGAAAAGCAACTTGAGTCTTGATTCCGCTATGCTTAGCCGGAACCAACCCTCGGGGGCTGCGATTTTGATCTTAAGTGAAAAGTGTGTTTCCTTTCGAGTATTAGTGCTGGAAATTTCCGCCTAGATGCTTGGGATTTACACTATTCCTTAGTCACATATAAAGATAAAGCTACTCTAAGAGCTCCAAGCCGGATTTTCATTCCTGAACACTTTTGCTATTGTTTTGCCTCTAATTTGTGTATTTTGGATGCAACTAACACGGACTAACGCTGTTTTCAGCAGAATTACTCGGTGTCTCGTTTTTGTGCAGAAATCCAACTTTCGGGAAAATCCTCGAAATTTATGCAGAAGGCCCTATTTTCCCAGAATATTGGCGGAGCCAAGCCGAGGTGGGGGCACGAGGCCCCCACACACTAGACGACCGCCTTGTTGTGTGGGCGCCTCGGCGGCCCCCCGACGCTCTATGTACCGTCCGTTGGAACCCCAAGAGGAAGGTATGATGCGCACAGTGGCAAGTTTCCCTCAGAAAGAAACCAAGGTTTAATCGGACCAGGAGGAGCCAAGAAGCACGTTGAAGGTTGATGGTGGCGAAATGTGATGCGGCGCAACACCAGGGATTCCGGCGCCGAGGAACCTGCACAACACAAGCAAAGTACTTTGCCCCAACGAAGCAGTGAGGTTGTCAATCTCACCAAATGTGTAACAAAGGATTAACCGTATTGTGTGGAAGATGGTGTTTGCGACACAAATATAAAACAAAGTATTGTAGTAAAAACATGGGTTGTCTCCCGTAAGTCCTGAGTTCACTAAGTGTCTCTCCCCATAAGATAAAGCATGTTGGGTGAACAAATTGAGTTGGGCAATTGACAAATAGAGAAGGGCATAACAATGCATATACATGATATGATAAATATAGTGAGATTTAATCGGGCATTACGACAAAGTACATAGACCGCCATCCAACTGCATCTATGCCTAAAAAGTCCACCTTCAGGTTATCATCCGAACCCCTTCCAGTATTAAGTTGCAAGCAACATACAATTGCATTAAGTATGGTGCGTAATGTAATCAACAACTACATCCTTAGACATAGCATCAATGTTTTATCCTAGTGGCAACAGCACATCCACAACCTTAGAACTTTTTGTCACTTGTCCCAGATATCAATGGAGGCATGAACCCACTATCGAGCATAAATACTCCCTCTTGGAGTTAAGAGTAAAAACTTGGCCAGAGCCTCTACTAATAAAGGAGAGCATGCAAGATCATAAACAACACATAAATAATAGATTGATAATCACCATAGCATAGTATTCTCTATCCATCGGATCCAGACAAACACAACATATAGTATTACGGATAGATGATCTTGATCATATTAGGCAGCTCACAAGATCCAACAATGAAGCACATAAGGAAGACGACCATCTAGCTACGGCTACCCATAGTCCGGGGGTGAACTACTCACTCATCACCCCGGAGGCGACCATGGCGATGAAGAGTCCTCCGGGAGATGATTCCCCTCTCCGGCAGGGTGCCGGAGGCGATCTCCTGAATCCCCCGAGATGGGATTCGCGGCGGCGGCGTCTCTGGAAGGTTTTACGTATCGTGGCTCTCGGTACAGAGGGTTTCGCGACGAAGACTTTAAGTAGGCGGAAGGGCAGCGTCGGTGGAGGCACGAGGGCCCCACACAGAGACCGCGCGGGCCAAGGCCGGGCCACGCCGCCCTAGTGTGGCGGCGCCTCGTGGCGCCCCACTTCCTTTCCCCTTCGGTCTTCAGAAGCTTCGTGCAAAAATAGGACCCTGGGCGTTGATTTCGTCCAGTCAGAAAATATTTCCTTACTGAAGTTTGAAACCAAAAGCAGACTTGACAATGGCTCTTGGCTGTCTTTGTTAATAGTTAGTTAAGGAAAATGCGTAAATACGACATATAATGTGTGTAAAACATGTAGATATCATCAATAATGTAGCATGGAACATAAGAAATTATCGATACGTCGGAGACGTATCAGCATCCCCAAGCTTAGTGCTGCTCGTCCAAGCGGTAAAGCGATAACAGGATAATTTACTGCGGTGACATGCCATCATAACCTTGATCATACTATTGTAAACATATGTAATGAATGCATCGATCAAAACAATAGTAATGACATGAGTAAACAAATGAATCATAAGCAAAGACTTTTCATGAATAGTACTTCAAGACAAGCATCAATAAGTCTTGCATAAGAGTTAACTCATAAAGCAATAAATCAAAGTAAAGGTATTGAAGCAACACAAAGGAAGATTAAGTTTCAGCGGTTGCTTTCAACTTATAACATGTATATCTCATGGATAGTGTCAATGTAAAGTAATATAACAAGTGCAATATACAAGTATGTAGAATCAATGCACAGTTCACAAAAGTGTTTGCTTCTTTAAGGTGGAGAGAGATAGGTAAACTGACTCAACAATAAAAGTAAAAGAATGGTCCTTCAAAGAGGAAAGCATCGATTGCTATATTTGTGCTAGAGCTTTTATTTGAAAACATGAAACAATTTTGTCAACGGTAGTAATAAAGCATATGAGTTATGTAAATTATATCTTACAAGGCCTCATGCATAGTATACTAATAGTGCCTGCACCTTGTCCTAATTAGCTTGGACTACCGGATCATCGCAATACACATGTTTTAACCAAGTGTCACAAAGGGGTACCTCCATGCCGCCTGTACAAAGGTCTAAGGAGAAAGCTCGCATTTGGATTTCTCCTTTGATTATTCTCAACTTAGACATCCATACCGGGACAACATGGACAACAGATAATGGACTCCTCTTTAATGCATAAGCATGTGGCAACAATTAGTGTTCTCATATGAGATTGAGGATATATGTCCAAAACTGAAACTTTCACCATGATTCATGGCTTTAGTTAGCGGCCCAATGTTCTTCTCCAATATGCATGCTCTAACCATTAAGGTGGTAGATCTCTCTTACTTTAGGACAAGACGGACATGCATAGCAACTCACATGATATTCAACAAAGAATAGTTGATGGCGTCCCCAGAAGCATGGTTATCGCACAACAAACAACTTAATAAGAGATAAAGTGCATAAGTACATATTCAATACAATAGTTTTTAAGGCTATTTTGTCCCATGAGCTATATATTGCAAGGCGAATGATGGAAATTTAAAGGTAGCACTCAAGCAATTTACTTTGGAATGGCGGAGAAATACCATGGTAGGTATGGTGGACACAAATGGCATAGTGGTTAGCTCAAGGATTTTGGATGAGAAGTATTCCCTCTCGATACAAGGTTTAGGCTAGCAAGGTTATTTGAAGCAAACTCAAGGATGAACCGGTGCATCAAAACTCACATAAAAGACATATTGTAAACGTTATAAGACTCTACACCGTCTTCCTTGTTGTTCAAAACTCAATACTAGAAATTATCTAGACCTTAGAGAGACCAAATATGCAAACCAAATTTAGCAAGCTCTATGTATTTCTTCATTAATGGGTGCAAAGTATATGATGCAAGAGCTTAAACATGAGCACAACAATTGCCAATTATCACATTATCCAAGATTTTAGAATTACTACATGTAGCATTTTCCAATTCCAACCATATAACAATTTAACAAAGAAGAAACTTCGCCTTGAACATTATGAGTAAAGCCTAAGGACATATTTGTCCATATGAAACAGCGGAGCGTGTCTCTCTCCCACAAGGTGAATGCTAGGATCCATTTTATTCAAACAAAAACAAAAACAAAACAAACCGACGCTCCAAGTAAAGAACACAAGATGTGATTGAATAAAAATATAGTTTCAGGGGAGTGATGATGTTGTCGATGAAGAAGGGGATGCCTTGGGCATCCCCAAGCTTAGACGCTTGAGTCTTCTTTAAATATGCAGGGATGAACCACGGGGGCATCCCCAAGCTTAGAACTTTCACTCCTCTTGATCATAGTATATCATACTCCTCTCTTGACCCTTGAAAACTTCCTTCACACCAAACTTCAAGCAAACACATTAGAGGTTAGTGCACAATTAAAATTCACATATTGAGTGGCCACAATCATTCATAACATACAGGACATTGCAAAACTCACCGGACATTAATGGATCAAAAATTCATCAACATAGCAAATCAGCAATGCGAAATAAGGCAGAATCATCCAAAACGAGACAGTCCGTAAAACGAACCTGAAAGGGCACTAGACTTGCTCAAATGGAAAAACTCAAAACTAATGAAAGTTGCGTACATATATGAGGATCACGCTCGTATTTTGCAGATTTTTTCGAATTTTCTACAGAGACTTATGCCAGAATTTGTGACGGACAGCAATGCTGTTTCTGCGCAGCGATCCAAATATAACATCAACTTTAACATGAGAAACTTTACTTGGCACAAAAACATGATAAGGAGAGTTGCTACAGTAGTAAACAACTTCAAGACTCAAATATAAAACAAAATACTGTAGTAAAAACATGGGTTATCTCCATAAGCGCTTTCTTTAACGCCTTTCAGCTAGGCGCAGAAAGTGTAATTCAAGTATTATCAAGAGATGAAGCATCAACATCATTACCAGGGGTGTGTTGGGAGTTTTCTCAACAATGCATGTTATCTCGTCTATGTAAGTTTCAGAGGCTCCTTTTTCATTATTCTTAGGCTTGCTATTCTCATCAAACAAATTTTCAGGAACAAGCCAACCATAGTTATTTTCTAGAGCTTCATGCATTCCTAGGAGCTTACAAGGTATTGTTGTCTTAACCTCCCCACCATCATTAATATCATTAGTGTACTTTACTCTCTCCATGTCCATCTTTTCAAGGAGACTAACAAAATTGGTGTAAGAAACCAAGCATTTTATATTTAGTAAAGACTTTTCTAGCCTCTCTTGCTACACCACCAAATTCTTTAAGAAGGGTTTCTAAAACAAAGTCTTTCTTCTCTCCTTCCTCCATATCACCAAGTGTGAGAAACATGTGTTGGATTATAGGATTGAGATTAACAAATTTAGTTTCCAACATGTGTACTAAAGAAGCAACAACAATTTCATAAGTAGGAGCAAGTTCTACCAAGTGTCTATCTTCAAAATCTTCAGCGGTGCTAACATGAGTGAAAAAATCTTCTATATTATCTCTTCCAATTATAGATCCTCGGCCTACCGGTATGTCTTTTAGAGTGTACTTAGGAGGAAACATGATGAAATAAGCAAAAAGTAAACTAGGCAAATAAAGTAAAGACAAGTAACTAAATTTTTTGTGTTTTGCAAGACAGTAAATAAAGTAAAACTAGCAACTAATATTTTTGTGTTTTGTTTAGGTGCAGCAAACAAAGTAGTAAATAAAATAAAGCAAGACAAAAACAAAGTAAAGAGATTGGGAAGTGGAGACTCCCCTTGCAGCGTGTCTTGATCTCCCCGGCAACGGCGCCAGAAAAAGTGCTTGATGCGCGTAGATGTACACATCCGTTGGGAACCCCAAGAGGAAGGTATGATGCGCACAGTGGCAAGTTTTCCCTCAGAAAAAAACCAAGGTTTATCGAACCAGGAGGAGCCAAGAAGCACGTTGAAGGTTGATGGCGGCGGGGAAATGTATTGTTGGCTGCCACAGGGATTCGAGCGCCAACGTGGAACTGCACAACACAACCAAAATGCTTTTGCACTAGCAAGCAGTTGAGTTGTCAATCTCACCGGCTAACTGTAACAAAGTTAGCAACAGTGTGTGGAAGATGATTGTTTGCGAAGAAAACGATAAAACAGAAATATTCATGATAGATTGTATGCGTGTAAAGAATGGGACAGGGTCCACGGTTCACTAAATTGTCTCTCCCATAAGATAAAAGCATGTTGGGTGAACAAATTACAGTCGGGCAATTGACAAATAGAAGAGGGCATAACAATGCATATACATGATATGATAAATATAGTGAGATTTAATCGGGCATTACGACAAAGTACATAGACCGCCATCCGACTGCATCTATGCCTAAAAAGTCCACCTTCAGGTTATCATCCAGACCTTCAGGTATTAAGTTGCAAGCAGCATACAATTGCATTAAGTATGGTGCGTAATGTAATCAACAACTACATCCTTAGACATATACATCAATGTTTTATCCCTAGTGGCAACAGCACATCCACAACCTTAGAACTTTATGTCATCCCAGATATCAATGGAGGCATGAACCCACTATCGAGCATAATGCTCCCTCTTGGAGTTAAGAGCAAAAACTGGCCCGAGCCTCTACTAATAACGGAGAGCATGCAAGATCATAAACAACACATAACTAATAGATTGATAATCACCATAACATATTATTCTCTATCCATCGGATCGACAAACACAACATATAGTATTACGAGATAGATGATCTTGATCATGTTAGACGCTCACAAGATCCAGCAATGAAGCACATAAGGAGAAAGCGACCATCTAGCTACGCTATGGACCCATAGTCGGTGAGAACTCTCCTCTACATCCTCTCGGAGCGATCATGGCGATGAAGGAGTCCTCACAGGAGATGATTCCCTCTCGGCGGTCTTGGAGAGCGATCTGAATCCCCGAGATGGGATTCGCGTAATACGGAAGGTTTTAGTATCGTGGCTCTCGGTACAGAGGGTTTCGCGACGAAGACTTTAAGTAGGCGGAAGGGCAACGCGGGGGGCCACACGAGGGCCCCACACACCAGGGCCGCGCGGGCCAAGGCCAGGCCGCGCCGCCCTAGTGTGGCGGCGCCTCGTGGCCCCACTTCCTTTCCCCTTGAAGCTTCGTGCAAAAATAGGACCTTGGGCGTTGATTTCGTCCAATTTCGAGAATATTTCCTTACTAGGATTTATGAAACCAAACAGCAACCGGCTCTTCGGCATCTTGTTAATAGGTTAGTTCCGGAAAATGCGTAAATACGACATATAATGTGTATAAAACATGTAGATCATCAATAATGTAGCATGGAACATAGAAATTATCTATACGTCGAGCATCACCCCAACGCTCTCCTGCAGGCTATATCGCCTTTCGAGCCTAAACGCCGGGGTTCGACCATATTTACAAAGACCATCCGATGCCGCGCCCGCCATGTGGCTTTCCGCCTCGGGACAGAAACTCCGTCCCGGCACTACGCAGCCGGGGGTGGAGGGGATCTTCACCGCCATCACCGCCAACGCCTCTCCATCGACCAGCCATGTTTCCCCATCCATGTGTGAGTAATTCCCCCGCTGTAGATGAAGGGGATGGTAGGGATTGGATGAGATTGATCATGTAATAGTCACAAGATTGTTAGGGCATGGTGCCTAGTATCCGTAGATGTTACTTTTATGATATTGTTGCAACTTGTTATGCTTAATGCTTGTCACTAGGGCCCGAGTGCCATGATCTCAGATCTGAACATGTTATTGTTTCATCATGATATGCATTGTTTATTGATCTTACCTGCAAGTTGTATACACACGTTGCTGTCCGGCCGAAGTGACAGAAATTGGGACAACCGGAGGGGAAGGCGGTGATGTGAGGATCACATGTGTTCACGGAGTGTTAATGCTTTGTTCCGGTACTCTATTAAAAGGAGTACCTTAATTTCCAGTAGTTTCCCTAGAGGCCCGGCTGCCACCGGCTGGTAGGACAAAAGATGTTGTGCAAGTTTCTCATTGCGAGCACGTACAACTATATATGGAACACATGCCTATTGATTGATTAGTACTTGGATACCGTTTTATTATTACCTGCAAATGCCCTACCATGATTGTTATATGAATTCTCTCATCCATGCAACGCCCGTTCATCCGTCCCTGTGCCTACAGTATTTTAATCCTGCTATTTTTACTATAATCACTATTGCTGTCTTTATTTCACCGCTGCTGTTATTTCACTACTACTACTGCTATAAAACTGTTGCTACTGATAAACTCTTGCGAGCAAGTCTTCCAGGTGCGGCTGATGACAACTCCGCTGTTAAGGCTTACAAGTATTCTTTGTCTCCCCTTGTGTTGAATCAATAAATTGGGTAATACTTCCCTCGAAGACTGTTGCGATCCCCTATACTTGTGGGTCATCAGACTATTTTTAAGCGCGGGTGCCGTGGGACATCCATTATTTGCAAGTTCACTTGGATTGATATTGTTCACTGCAAATTCTCCATCATGGGTAAACCTCGCGATACTAAGGTCGCCATATTACCATCCACTACAAGAAAAGGTACAACTCTGAGTACCTCTGCTGCTCTTGATTCACCATCTATGATAAGTCAACTTGTTTCACCACCACAAACTTCACGTGTTGGTATTTAATCTAAAAATTCCTCTGATAATTTTGATGATGCTTCTACTGTGCTTGATAATACTGGTTCATTAGGTCCTTTTCTAGATGCTACAATTGCTAGGTCTAGACAAATTGAAAATACTGAAACTCCTAATGAAAATATTGTTACACCTGTTAATTCACCTGAGATTGATGATCTTGATGAAGATTATGTGGAACTTGATGATGATTTTATTGATAAATGCAATGCTACTACTAGTACAAGTAACCTTAAAAAGCTTATTGCACAACATGTTGTTAGATATAAACTGTCTCCTGATCCTAAATTTGCCACATCTCCTATAAACATTAAGGATAAAGATTATGACTTTTCTCTTGATTTATCTCATATATCTATTGTTGAGAAAACACCCTTTTGTGGTACTGAAAAAGAAAGTGTTGTAGAGCACATGAATGAGCTTTCTACTTTAAGTAGCTTGTTTTCTGATGATGTTAAGATGCGTACTTATTTTGTTGCTAAGATTTTCCCATTCTCATTAAAGGATGATGCTAAGATTTGGTATAATAATTTGCCTCCTGATTCTATTAATAGTCCAAGTTGTTTGCTTGATGTTTTCTTTCGGAAATACTTTCCCGCTAGTGCTCAACATATTGCTCTGCAGAGAATTTATAGTTTTGATCAAGAAGATGGAGAGAAATTGCCTGAGGCTTGGGCAAGATTTTGCTCTCTTATTAGAGCTCGGCCTGGACATGATTTGGAAAAAGCATGATTTACTTGATATATTTTATAGTGGACTAACCATTGAGTCTAGGGCATACCTGGATAGTTGTGCTGATTGTGTTTTCAGGAAAAGAACTCCAGACGAAGCTGAAGAATTATTGGCTAAGCAAAAATCATGATGATTGGTCTACACCTGAACCAACTCCGACACCAATATTGAAGAAGAGGGGTATGATTGAATTAAATGATGAAGATATGAGGGAAGCCAAGAAATCTCTTATGGAGAAGGGTATTAAATCTGAAGATGTGAAGAATTTACCTCCTATAGAAGATATATGTACGTATCGATAAATTCTTATGTTCCATGCTACATTATTGATGATATCTACATGTTTTATACTTTATATCGTTTTGATGCATTTTACGGAACTAACCTATTAACGAATCTCAGAAAGAGCGAGTTCCTGTTTTCTGCTGTTTTGGTTTCAGAAATCCTAGTAAGAAATATTCTCGGAATTGGGCCAATCACCGCCCGGGTCCTGTACACCACGAGCTTCCGGAAGACCGGAAGGGATAAGAGGGGAGTGGGGCGACGGCGCCGCCACCATGGGCAGCCGCGGCGGAGAGCCCGCACCGCCCTATGGTGTGGGCCCCTCGTGGCGCCCCCTTGCCCTTCCGCCTACAAATAGCCTCCGTCGCGAAACCCCGATGCAAGAGCCACGATGCGAAGCCTTCGAGCCGCCGCCGCCGCCGTCCCGTCTGATTCGGGAGATCGCCTCCGTACCCTACCGGATAGGATTCATCTCTGGGAGGACTCTACACCGCCATGGTCGCCTCCGGAGTGATGGGTAAGTGATTCACCCCTGGACTATGGGTCCATAGCGGTAGCTAGATGGTCGTCTTCTCCTAATTGTGCTTCATTGTTGGATCTGGTGAGCTTACATGATCAAGATCATCTATCTATAATACTATATGTGTTGTGTTTGTCGGGATCAGATGGATAGAAATACTATGTTATGATTATCAATCTATTTATTTTATGTGTTGTTATGATCTTACACTCTCTCGTTATTAAATAGAAATTTCCCCAGCCAAGTTTCTAATGCTCAAAATTTATACAGAGTGGAGTGGAGTTCATCTGCCTTCATTGGCCATGGGGCGGTGTGAGAGATCTAAGGTATGATGTCTTGTTGCCATAAAGTTGATTCTATGTCTAGGGGGGATATGGTGTATTGTCACGCACATATATCACAATTGTCATACATTTGCTTAGCAACAATCGCGATGGGAACCCGGTTGATAACGAGGAGTGGGCAAGAGCATAGATCACGATTAGATGGCCGGTCTATACTTGTCGTAATGCCGGATTAAATCTCACTATATTATCATATCATCTCCGATATTTGCCCGCCTCTATTTGTCAATGCCAGTATATTTTTCACCCAACATGCCCTCTTATGGGGCCCTCACAGGTAGCTGTGGACCCGATTTCTTCTTTACATAGCTGTCCTGCGCTTCACTGACCTGTTTTCTTGCAAAACAATCATCTTCCACACAATCTGATTAATCCTTTCTTACACAGCAGCGGTGAGATTGGCAACCTCAGCTGTTTGCGTTGAGTATGCACTGAACGATATGCAGATTCAACGTTAGCGTAGAATCTGATGCGCGCATCACACATTCGCCACCATCAAGCTCAGCACGTGCTGCTAACTCCTCGATTAAACCTTGGTTTCTTACGAGAAAACTTTGCTGCTAGCTGTGCTCCACCTTTCCTCTTGGGGTTCCCAGCTTAATGTGATTTTACGCAAATCAGCTCTTTTTAAAGGCGCGTTCTTGCAGAGAATGTTCTGTTGCAAGGGAGTCTCACTTCTCAATCTCTTTACTTTGTTTTGTCTTGCTTTATTTTATTTACTACTTTGTTTTCTGCACCTAAACAAAACACACAAAAATTAGTTGCTACTTTATTTACTGTCTTACTCTCTATATCAAAAACACAAAAAAATTAGTTACTTGCATTTACTTTATCTAGTTTGTTTTATTTACTAAAATGAATACCCCTGAAAATACTAAGTTGTGTGACTTCACAAATGCAAATAATAATGATTTCCTATGCACACCTATTGCTCCACCTGCTACTACAGCAGAATTCTTTGAAATTAAACTTGCTTTACTGAACCTGGTTATGAGAGATCAATTTTCTGGTGTTAGTTCTGATGATGTTGCTGCCCATCTCAATAATTTTGTTGAACTATGTGAAATGCAAAAGTATAAGGATGTAGATGGTGATATTATTAAATTGAAAGTGTTTCCTTTCTCATTAAGAGGAAGAGCTAAAGATTGGTTGCTATCTTTGCCTAAGAATAATATTGATTCATGGACTAAATGTAAGGATGCTTTTATTGGTAGATATTATCCTCCCGCTAAAATTATATCTTTGAGAAGTAGCATAATGAATTTTAAGCAATTGGATAATGAACATGTTGCTCAAGCATGGGAAAGAATGAAATCTTTGGTAAAGAATTGCCCAACCCATGGACTGACTACTTGGATGATCATCCAAACCTTCTATGCAGGACTAAATTTTTCTTCGCGGAATTTATTAGATTCAGCTGCTGGAGGTACCTTTATGTCCATCACTTTGGGGGCGGCTACAAAACTTCTTGATGATATGATGATAAATTACTCTGAATGGCACACGGAAAGAGCTCCACAAGGTAAAAGGTAAATTCTGTTGAAGAAGCCTCTTCCTTGAGTGATAAGATTGATGTGATTATGTCTATGCTTGTGAATGGTAGATCTAATGTTGATCAAATAATGTTCTTTTAGCTTCATTGGTTGCTCAAGAAGAAAATGTTGATGTGAATTTCATTAAAAATAATAATTTCAACAACAATGCTTATAGGAACAACTCTGGTAATAACTATAGGCCATATCCTTCTACTAATGGTAATGGTTATGGTAATTCTTATAGAATTCTTACAACAATAATAGTGTACCCTCTGGTCTTGAAGCCATGCTTAAAGAATTTATTAATTATTACACAAACTGCTTTTAACAAATCTGTTGAGGAAAAGCTTGATAAAATTGATATTATTGCTTCTAGAGTTGATAGACTTGCCTCTGATGTTAATCTTTTAAAATTGAAAGTTATGCCCAATAATGATATTGATAATAAGATTACTACTACAGCAAATGCCATCAAGTTAGAATTAATGAGAATATAAGATTAATGGCTGAATTGCGTGCTAGGTGGGATAGAGAAGAAAATGAAAAACTAGCTAAAGAGAATAATGTAGCTAAAGTTTGGACTATTACCACCACTAGTATGCTAATTCTTCACATGTTGCTGCACCTCCTACTATCAATGGTAAAATAATTGGTGTTGGAAATGTTTCTACTCCTAGTGCAAAGCGTACAAAACTGCCTGAAATTGCTAAAACTGCTGAAACCACTTGTGATAAAACTGCTGAATTTTTTTTCAACCTTGGGAACAATGATTCCATTGCTGTAGCTCATAATGATTTAGATTTTGATGATTGCCACATCTCTGAAGTTATAAAAGTTCTTACAAAAACTTGCTAAAAGTCCTAATGCTAGTGCTATGAATTTAGCCTTTACAAAACATATTACAAATGCTCTATAAAAGCTAGAGAAGAGAAACTAAAACTTGAAACTTCTATTCCTAGAAAGTTAGAAGATGGTTGGGAGCCATCATTAAAATGAAATTCAATGACTTTGAATGTAATGCTTTATGTGATCTTGGTACAAGTATTTCTGTTATGCCTAAAAAGATTTATGATATGCTTGACTTGCCACCATTGAAGAATTGTTATTTGGATGTTAATCTTGTCGATAATGTTAAAAAGAAACCTTTGGGGAGGATTGATAATGTGCACATTACGGTTAACAATAACCTTGTCCCCGTTGATTTTGTTGTTTTGGATATCGAATGCAATACATCTTGTCTATTGTGTTGGGAAGACCTTTTCTTCGAACCGTTGGTGTTATTATTGATATGAAGGAAGGTAATATTAAATATCAATTTCCTATCAAGAAAGGTATGGAACACTTCCCTAGAAAGAATGAAGTTGCCTTTTGATTCTATTATTAGAACAAGTTATGATGTTGATGCTTCTACTCTCGATGTTACTTGATTTGCACTTTATGCGCCTAGCTGAAAAGAAAGAACTTCTTGGGAGACAACCCATGTTTTTACTACAGTACTTTGTTTTATATTTGAGTCTTGGAAGTTGTTTACTACTGTAGCAACCTCTCCTTATCATGTTTTTGTGCCAAGTAAAGTTTCTATGTCAAAGTTGATGTTATATTTGGGATCACTGCGCAGAAACAGCATTGCTGTCTGTCACGAATCTGGGCACAAGTCTCTGTAGAAAATTCGAAAAAATCTGCCAATTTACAAGCGTGATCCTCAGTACGCAACTTTCATTAGTTTTTAGTTTTTCCATTTGAGCAAGTCTGGTGCCATTTTAAAATTCGTCTTTACGGACTGTTCTGTTTTTGACAGATTTTGCCTTTTATTTCGCATTGCCTCTTTTGCTATGTTGGATGAATTTCTTTGATCCATTAATGTCCAGTAACTGTATGCAATGTCCAGTGTAAAATATTTGTGTCACCTCTGAATGTGTGTATGAATTATGCACTAACCCTCTAATGAGTTTGCTTGAAGTTTGGTGTGAAGGAAGTTTTCAAGGGTCAAGCGAGGAGTATGATATACTATGATCAAGAGGAGTGAAAGCTCTAAGCTTGGGGATGCCCCGTGGTTCATCCCTGCATATTTTAAGAAGACTCAAGCGTCTTGGGGATGACCAAGGCATCCCCTTCTTCATCGACAACATCATCAGGTTCCTCCCCTGAAACTATATTTTTATTCGGTCACATCTTATGTTCTTTGGAGCGTCGGTTTGTTTTGTTTTGTTTGAATAAAATGGATCCTAGCATTCACTTTGTGGGAGAGACCGCTCCGCTGTTGCACATGGACAAGTATGTGTAGGCACCTCCATAATGTTAAAATGAAGTTTCTTCTTGGTTAGGGTGTTATATGGTTGGAGATTGGAAAATGCTACATGTAGTAATTCTAAAATGTCTTGGATAATGTGATACTTGGCAATTGTTGTGCTCATGTTTAAGCTCTTGCATCATATGCTTTGCACCCATTAAAGAAGAAATACATAGAGCTTGCTAAAATTTGATTTGCATATTTGGTCTCTCTAAGGTCTAGATAATATCTAGTATTGAGTTTTGAACAACAAGGAAGACGGTGTAGAGTCTTATAATGTTTACAATATGTCTTTTATGTGAGTTTTGCTGCGCCGGTTCATCCTTGAGTTTGCTTCAAATAACCTTGCTAGCCTAAACCTTGTATCGAGAGGGATTACTTCTCATGCATCCAAAATCCTTGAGCCAACTACTATGCCATTTGTGTCCACCATACTTACCTACTACATGGTATTTCTCCGCCATTCCAAAGTAAATTGCTTGAGTGCTACCTTTAAAATTCCATCATTCACCTTTGCAATATATAGCTCATGGGACAAAGTAGCCTTAAAAACTATCGTAGTATTGAATATGTACTTATGCACTTTATCTTTTATTAAGTTGCTTGTTGTGCGATAACCATGCTTCTGACGCCATCAACTATTGTTGAATATCATGTGAGTTGCTATGCATGTCCGTCTTGTCTGAAGGATCTATCACCTTAATGATTGGAGCATGCAAATTGTTAGAGAAGAACATTGGGCCGCTAACTAAAGCCATGAATCATGGTTGAAGTTTCAGTTTGGACATATATCCTCAATCTCATATGAGAATAATAATCATTGCTACATGCTTATGCATTTAAGAGGAGTCCATTATCTGGTGTCCATGTTGTCCCGGTATGGATGTCTAAGTTGAGAATAATCAAAAGCGAGAAATCCAAAATGCGAGCTTTCTCCTTAGACCTTTGTACAGGCGGCATGGAGGTACCCCTTTGTGACACTTGGTTGAAACATGGCATGCAAAGATCCGGTAGTCCAAGCTAAGTAACAAGGTGCGGGCACTATTAGTACACTATGCATGAGGCTTGCAACTTGTAGATATAATTTACATAACTCATATGCTTTATTATTTCTACCGTTGACAAAAATTGTTTCATGTTTTTCAAAATAAAGCTCTAGCACAAATATAACAATCGATGCTTTCCTCTTTGAGACCATTCTTTTACTTTTATTGTTGAGTCGGTTTACCATCTTCCTCCACCTTAAGAAGCAAACACTTGTGCTGTGTATTGATTCCTACATACTTGCATGTTGCACTTGTTATATTACTTTATGTTGACAATATCCATGAGATATACATGTTATAAGTTGAAAGCAGCCGCTGAAACTTAATCTTCCTTTGTGTTGCTTCAATACCTTTACTTTGATTTATTGCTTTATGGGTTAACTCTTATGCAAGACTTATTGATGCTTGTCTTGAAGTACTATTCATGAAAAGTCTTTGCTTTATGATTCAATTGTTTACTCATGTCATTACCATTGTTTTGATCGCTGCATTCATTACATATGTTTACAATAGTATGATCAAGATTATGATGGCATGTCACTTCAGAAATTATCTTTGTTATCTTTACCTGCTCGGGACGAGCAGAACTAAGCTTGGGGATGCTGATACGTCTCCAGCGTATCGATAATTTCTTATGTTCCATCTGCATTATTATTGATATCTTCATGTTTTATGCACATTATATGTCGTATTTATCATTTTTTGGAACTAACCTATTAACAAGATGCCGAAGAACCAGTTGCTTGTTTTTACTGCTGTTTTTGGTTTCAGAAATCCTAGCAAGAAATATTCTCGAATTGAATGAAATCCTGTAGGGTCTATTTTTTGCCTGAAGCTTCAGGAAAATGGAAGGATAAGTGGGGCGACGAGCGCATACCATAGAACTGCGCGGCCGGAGGGGGCCCGCCGCCCTATGGTGTGGGCCTCAATCGACCTCGACTTTGCCTTCCTTCCTCGCCTCCGGTAGCAAAGGCCCGATGCAGGAGCCACGATACGAAAAACCTTCTGAGACGCGCCATATGATCCATCGAGGGGATTCGGGAGATGTCTCCGACACCACTGCCGGGAGGGGTCATCTCCCCGGAGGACTCTACACCGCCATGATCGCCTCCGGAGTGATGAGTGAGTAGGTTCACCCCTGGACTATGGGTCCATAGCATTAGCTAGATGGTCGTCTTCTCTAATTGTGCTTCATTGTTGGATCTTGTGAGCTGCCTAACATGATCAAGATCATCTATATGTAATACTATATGTTGTGTTCGGGATCCGATGGATAGAGAATACTATGTTATGGTGATTATCAATCTATTGTTTATGTGTTGTTTATGATCTTGCATGCTCTCCGTTATTAGTAGAGGCTCTGGCCAAGTTTTGCTCTTAACCCCAAGAGGGAGTATTTATGCTCGATAGTGGGTTCATGCCTTCATTGACACCTGGGACAGTGACAGAAGGTTCTAAGGTTGTGATGTGCTGTTGCCACTAGGGATAAAACATTGATTCTATGTCTAAGGATGTATTTGTCGATTACATTACGCACCATACTTAATGCAATTGTCTGTTGTTTAGCAACTTAATACTGAATGGGGTTCGGATGATAACCTGAAGGTGGACTTTTTAGGCATAGATGCAATTGGATGGCGGTCTATGTACTTTGTGTCTTGGATTTAAATCTTACTATATTTATCATATCATGTATGTGCATTTATGCCATTCTCTATTTGTCAATTGCCCAGTATCAATTTGTTCACCAACATGCTTTGTCTTATGGAGGGAACACATAGTAGTACATGAGGACTGGGTCATGATGCGCGTAGATGTACCAGATGTTAGTTGGGAACCCCAAGAGGAAGGTATGATGCGCACGGTGGCAAGTTTTCCCTCGAGAAAGAAACCAGGTTTAATCGAACATTAGGGAGCCAGAAAGCACGTTGAAGGTTGTTAGTGCGAAAATGTGATGCGAGCGCAACACCGAGATTCGACGCCAACTAGAACTGCACAACACAACAAAGTACTTTGCTAGCAAGCAGTGGGGGTTGTCAATCTCACAAAACTTCGCATAACAAAGTTAAACGTATCGAGTGGAAGATGTTTGCAAGAAAACGATGAAACAAGTAGATTGTATATATGGAAAGAATAGGGTTGGGTCCCACGAGTTCACTAAATTTGTCTCTCCCATAAGATAAAGCATGTTGGGTGAACAAATTACGGTCGGGCAATTGACAAATAGAGAAAGGCATAATAATGCATATACATGACATGGTAAATATAGTGAGATTTAATCCGGGCATTACGACAAAGAACATAGACCGCCATCCAACTGCATCTATGCCTAAAGTCCACCGTCAGGTTATCGTCCGAACCCCCTCCAGTATTAAGTTGCAAAGCAACAGACAATTGCATTAAGTATTGTGCGTAATGTAATCAATAACTACATCCTTAGACATAGCATCAATGTTTTATCCCTAGTGGCAGCTTGACCCCATCCTAACCTTAGAACTTTGTCAGCTCGAGTATCAATGAGCATACTATCGGCATAATTACCTCCCCTCTTGGGTAGGGTAAGGCCTGGCGAACTCTAGACATCTAGGTCATAAACAACACATAATTTATGGGTGATAATCACCATAATCATAGTACTCTCATCCATCGGATCCCGGCAGGCTACAACATATAAATTACATATAGATGATGTGATCATGTTAGGCAGCTTCTAGATCTAGCAATGAAGCACAGCAGAGAGACGATGTCTAGCTCTGCTATGGACCCATGTCCAGGGGTGGAAACCACTCACTCATCATACAGGAAAGATCATCATGATGAAAAAGTCCTCAGGAGATCAGATCCACAGCTCGGCTTGCGGGGTGCGACGCATCCTCTCAGGTCCTCCTCCCCCGCCCGTTCCTCCACGGGATTACAGCGGCGCGCGATCTACCTGGGACCGACGCGGTGCTCGTGGCTCTCCGTGCTAAGGGAGGACTCCTGTAGAGACGGGGCGGAGGGTCAGCGCGAGGGGGAGCCACACGAGGGACGAGGAGGCTGGTCGGCGCGACGAACGCGCCGGCCCACGCCTCTGGCGGCTACCAGGCCGATCTTGATCGCCAGGCTTAAGTGCAAAAATCAGAACCCACCCAAGCGAGATCAATTTCAGAATAACCCCTAACACTAAGTTTTACAGAGCCAAAAAACAGCACCGAGAAGCAAAGCAGGTTAGTTCCGAAAATGCATAATCATGACATATATGTGCATATATGTTAGGTATCATCCAGCTAAAGTAGCATGGAACATAAAGTATCGTCACACAGTTGGGACGATATCAGACCCCCCCCCCAAGCTTGAACCACGATGCAAGCCGTCCCGGCAGTGTGAGATAACAAGAGAGAAACGAGCCCCCACAGAGTGACATGCAGAGTCATACTATTTGTAAACATATGTATGAATGAATGCGCGATCAGCGCAAGATTGCTAACAAAAGATAATGACTAAACAACTGATCATATAGCAAAGACTTTTCATGAATAATACACTTCAGACAAGGCAGATGAGTCTTCAAGCAGCAGAGTTCTTTTTGTGAGACAACAAATCAAGCAGGTTTGAGTGCAACATAGAAAGATGATCGAGTTCCAGCCCAGTTCTCAACAGCAACAACATGTGTATATCTCATGGATATGTTAACAACATAAATGTTAATTTAAGTTGCAATATACAAATATATGGGGATCAATGCACGGTTCACGCAGTGTTTGCTTCTTAAAGATTGGAGGAGATGGGTGGCGCGACTCCAACAGAGAATGGTCCTTCCAAAAAATTTTTGTTATTTGTGCTAGAGCACTGACTGAAGCATGAGAGCAATTTTGTGTATTAGTAATAAAGCATATGAGTTATGTAAATTATATCTTACAAGTTACAAGCCTCATATAGTATACTAATAGTGCATGCCCACCTCCATCCCTACTTTTTTCTTTGCGACCTTGCGCATGGATGATTCTCTCAACCAATCTCACAAAGTACCTCCATGCATGTAAAGGTCAAGAAGATGCTCAGCATTTGGACTTTCACAAACTTATTCCAATTCTCGACAGACATCCATGCGTATATGACCAGCAATAATGAATATGCTAATGCATAAACATCTGTTAGTCTGTTTATAATATGGATGAGGATATATGTCCAAAACTGAACTTCCACCATGGTTAAGCCCTGGCTTTTAATGCTTGACCCAGTGTTCTTCTCTAACTAATTTTGCATGCTCAACCACTAAAATGATGGGCCAGCCCCAGGACGAGGCGGACATGCGTATCACATGATATTCAGCAATAGTTATTGGCGTTCCCAATATGGTATCGCACAACAAATGACAATAAATATAAAGTGCATAGAATACATATTCAATATACGATAGTTTTAAGGCTATTTTCTCACATATATATATTGCAAAGGAATTGAACGATGGAATTTTAAAAGGTAATATCATTTAATTTACTTTGAATGTGATAAATGTAGTAGGTAGGCTGTAGTGGACACAAATGGCATAGTAGTTGGCTCAAGATTTTGGGTGCATGAGAAGTATTCCCTCTCGATACAGGTTTAGGCAAAATTGTGTGAAGCAAACTCAAGGATGGGCTGAATGCAATAAGACTCACATAAGGCACATTGTAAACATTATAAGGCTACAGCTATATTTGTTGTTCGAACTCAATACTAGACCATATCTGAACCTTGAGCAGAAACAGATAATACAGGATCAAATTACAACCCAAATATATCATTTCTTCATTAATGGAGTAGAGAAGCATGTGATACAAAATACAGGCAACAATTGCCAGAAATCACATTATCCAAAGACATTTTAGAATTACTGCATATGTAATCATTTTCAACCCCCCAACCCGCCTAACTAAATTAACGAAGAAGAGCCGCCCAAGCATTGCCGTAAAGCCTAAGGACACATCATATGCAGCGTGAGTATCCCTCCCTCCTGCAGAAGTGATAACTGAATCATTCATCCAAATAACAAAAGCGAAAAACAACCGACCTCCAGTAAAACATGATGTGAGATAAAAATATAGTTTGAGGAGGAAATTTGATGATGTTATGCGATATGAGAGGGGGTGTAGGCATCAAAAGTTCTAGCTAGAGCAGCGAGAATCTTCTTAAAATAATAGGGGATATTGCGGGGGCATCCCAAGCTAGAGCTTTTCACTCTCTTGTCTTAATTTTATCATTCTCCTCTCTTAACCCCATAGCTTCCTTCACCAAACTAGCAAAACTCAAATAGAGGTTAGTGCATCATTAATAATTCACTCATTCAGAGGTGACACAATCATTCTTTTCACTTCTGGACATTACATAATGCTACTGGACATTAATGGATCAAATAAATAAACAACTTAAAAAACAGTCAAAAAAAAATAAAAGGCAAGAATCTGTCAAAAAACAGAACAGTCGTAAAGACAGGTATAAATAACTGGATACTGCTCATTGAAGAAACTCAAAGTAATGAAAGTTGCGTGTATATATCTGAGGATCTTGCTCATAAATAACCCAGATTTTGAGTTCGAAGAAATTATACTTGATTAGTGGCGAGCGACAACTCTATTTGTAGCGATCCCTAAATAACATCAACGACATAGAAAACACTTGAAGAACATGATAAGGAGGTTGCTGTAATAAACAACTTCCAAGACTCAACAAAACAAAAAATTGCTGTAGGTAAAAATATGGGTTGTCTCCCATAAGCGCTTTCTTTATAGCCATTAAGATGTTCGATAATTTTAATGATACTCTACGCAATAAATAAAGAGTTGAAGCAAAAGAGAGCATCAAGAAAGCAAATTCAAAACACATTTAAACCTAACCCACTTCCTATGAAAAGGGAATCTTGTACACAAATAAATTCATGAAGAACAAGTGACAAACATAGAAAAGCAACACAAGTGCAATTTCAAGATTCTCAACATAAAAAGGGGAAACTTAATATTATTAGGATGCACAACCATGTTTCCCTCTCTCATAATAATTTTTCAGTAGCATCATGAACAAACTCAACAATATAACTATCACATAAAACATTCTTGTCATGAGCCACATGCATAAAATTATTACTCTCCACATAAGCATAATTAATTTTATTAGTTGTAGTGGGAGCAAATTCAATAAAATAGCTATCATTATTATTCTCATCACCATAATCATCATACATAGGAGGCATATTGTAATCATAATTAATTTTCTCCTCAATAGTAGGTGGACTGAAAATATCATATTCATCATTGCAAGCATCATATATAGGAGGTAAAGTATCATCAAAGTAAATTTTCTCCTCCATGCTTGGGGGACTAAAAATATCACAACCCGCTTCCCCAAGCTTAAATTCTTCCATAGCTTTAGCAATAATAGTGTTCAAAGAGTTCATGCTAATAACCTTGCTACAACTATTTTGCAAACAAAGTTCCATGGGTTTTTAATTTTCTCTTCAAACACATCATGTCCTAATTCAAGATAAAGTTCATAAAGATCTCTAATTTTTTGTTGTTTTCCATTATGCCTAACTAGTAAAAATAAAAACAAGTACAGGACTAGACATGATAACAAAAGTAAACTAAGCAAATAAAGTAAAGACAAGTAACTAATTTTTTTGTGTTTTGATATAGAGAACAAGACAGTAAATAAAGTAAAGCTAGCAACTAATTTTTTTGTGTTTTGTTTAGGTGCAGCAAACAAAGTAGTAAATAAAATAAAGCAAAACAAAAACAAAGTAGAGAGATTGAGAAGTGGAGACTCCCCTTACAGCGTGTCTTGATCTCGCAACGGCGCCAGAAAAAGTGCTTGATGCGCGTAGATGTACACGTCCGTTGGGAACCCCCAGAGGAAGGTATGATGCGCACGGTGAAGTTTTCCTCGAGAAAGAAACCAAGGTTAATCGAACCAGTGGGAGCCAAGAAGCACGTTGAAGGTTGATGGTCGCGAAATGTGATGCGGCGCAACACCAGGGATTCGGGCCAACGTGGAACTTGCACAACACAACCAAAGTACTTTGCCCCAACGAAGCACAGTGGGGTTGTCAATCTCACCGGCTTCCTGTAACAAAGGATAAGCGTATCGAGTGGAAGATGTTTGCAAGAAAACAGTAAAACAAGTAGATTGTATGCTATGGAAAGAATAGGACCGGGTCCACAGTTCACTAGAGGTCTCCCATAAGAATAAGCATGTTGGGTGAACAAATTACGGGTCAGGCAATTGACAAATAGAAAGGCATAATAATGCATATACATGACATGGTAAATATAGTGAGATTAATCCGGGCATTACGACAAAGAACATAGACCGCCATCCATCATGCATCTATGCCTAAAAAGTCACAGGTTATCGTCCGAACCCCTTCCGGTATTAAGTTGCAAAGCAACGGAACAATTGCATTAAGTATTGTGCGTAATGTAATCAATAACTACATCCTTAGACATAGCATCAATGTTTTATCCCTAGTGGCAACAGCACATCACAACCTTAGAACTTTCTGTCACTGTCCCAGGTGTCAATGAAGGCATGAACCCACTATCGAGCATAATTACTCCCTCTTGGAGTTAAGAGTAAAAACTTGGCCAGAGCCTCTACTAATAACGGAGAGCATGCAAGATCATAAACAACACATGAACAATAGATTGATAATCACCATAATCATAGTACTCTCTATCCATCGATCCCGACAAACACAACATATAGAATTACATATAGAGATGGTCTTGATCATGTTAGGCAGCTCACAAGATCTAGCAATGAGCACAACAAGGAGAAAGACGACCATCTAGCTCTTGCTATGGACCCATGGTCCGGGGGTGAACTACTCACTCATCACTCCGGAGCGATCATGGCGATGAAGAGTCCTCCGGAAGATGAATCCCCTCTCCGGCAGGATGCCGGGAGGCGATCTCCAGAATCCCCCGAGATGGGATTAGCGGCGGCGGCGTCTTCTGGAAGGTTTCCCGTATCGTGGCTCTCGGTACGGGGTCGCGACGGGGGCTTTAAGTAGGCGGAAGGTCAGCGCGAGGGAAAGCACGAGGGCCCGGGGGCTGGAGTCGGCGCGACCGGGGGCTGGGCGCGCCCGGCTACAGCCTCCTCGTGGCCCCGCCGTTCGTCTTCGGTCTTCCCAGGCTTCGTGCAAGAAAATAGGACCCTGGGCGGATTTCGTCCAGTTAGGAAAATATTTCTTTACTAGAAGTTCTGAAACCAAAAACAGCAAAAAACAGGCACTGTGACATCTTGTTAATAGGTTAGTTCAAGAAAATGCATAAATATGACATATAATGTGCATAAAAAATGTAGGTATCAACAATAAAGTAGCATGGAACAACAAGAAATTATCGATACGTTGGAGACGTATGGTCTATTCTTTACATAGCTTACAATCTCTTTACTTGATACTTGTTTCTTGTTTTCTTGTAAACAATCATCTTACACAATACGGTTAATCCTTTGTTACGGCAAGCCAGTGAGATTGACAACCTCACTGTTCCGTTGGGGCAAAGTACTTTGGTTTTGTTGTGCAGATTCCACGTTGGCGTGAATCCCTGTTGTTGCGCCGCATCACATTTCGCCACCATCAACCTTCAACGTGCTTCTTGGCTCCTCTTGGTTCGATTAAACCTTGGTTTCTTTCTGAGGGAAAACTTGCCACTGTGCGCATCATACCTTCCTATTAAATCTGAAGATGTGAAGAATTTACCTCCTATAGAAGACCTATGTAAGATAATTCCCCCTTCATCCACAATTGAGGTACATTCTCTTCAACGCTTTGATAGAGGAGATATTCCATATTCAAAACCTCCTGATCAATGTTTAGATGAATTTGATAATTATATTGTTAAGAAAAGTAATTTTAATATGAGAGTAGAGAATCATCTAATGGAAAATTCTCAAGCTATTGGTAAATTGCATGATATTGTGGAGAGAACCTCCAATGATGTTAAGATGCTTGTTAAACATTTTCATATGGTTCAAACTCAAATTGATCAACTTACTAAAGTGCAAAATGACTTGTTAAAAAATAATCATGAAGAGAAACAAGTTTATGAAGTAACAACTAGAGGCGGTGTTTCTACCCAGGATCCTCTATATCCTGAAGGGCACCCCAAAAGAATTGAACAAGATTCTCAACGAACTAAAGAAATTAGTAGTCCTTCTAAGAAAAAGAAGAAGAAACATAAAACTGTTGTAGAATCCTCTGAACCTGTTAATGATCCTAATAGTATTTCTATTTATGATGCTGAAACTGAAAGTGGTAATGAACATGATGAAGATAATGATAATAATGATACTCCTGATAAAGAAGAGATGAAAAAGAACCTGAAAAGCATGATAAAAATAAAAAGTACACTAAAGAAGATTTTATTACAAAGAAACATGGTAATGAAAGGGAACCTTGGGTTCAAAAGCAAATGCCTTTTCCTGCTAAGAAACTAAAATCAAAGGAGGAGGAACATTATAATAAATTTTGTGATTGGATGAAACCTTTATTTTTGCAAATCCCTTTGACTGATGCTATTAAACTGCCTCCTTATTCAAAGTATATGAAAGATATTGTCTCTAACAAAAGGAAAATTCCCAATGAGGAGATTTCCACTATGCTCGCTAATTACTCCTTCAATGGTAAGGTTCCAAAGAAGCTGGGAGACCCAGGTATACCGACTATTCCTTGTTCCATCAAGAATAATTATGTTAGAACTGCTCTATGTGATTTGGGAGCAGGAGTTAGTGTGATGCCTTTTTCTCTTTACAAGAGACTTGATTTAGATAAGTTGATACCAACTGATATATCTTTGCAAATGGCTGATAAATCTACTGCTATTCCTGTTGGTGTATGTGAAAATGTTCCTGTTCAAGTTACTCAACATTGCTTGATATTAACTGATTTTGTTGTGTTGGAAATGCCGGAAGATGATAATATGTCTATTATTCTTGGAAGACCCTTTCTTAATACTGCAGGGGCTATTATTTGATTGCAATAAAGGCAAGGTTACTTTCAATGTTGATGACAAGGAACATACCGTCTATTTTCCCAAGAGGATTGATAAAGTATATGGAGTTAATACAATTTTTAATGTGAAAACTATCAAAGTGGGATCCATTGATTGTCCTATATATGAGCCTAAAGAAGAATATCAAACTCTTGTGATTGGATCCATATCAATTCAATATAAGGTAACATGATTGATTTGAGGTTTATTTCTTCTTATGTCATATAAAATTTATTTGATAGCAAGACTTGATCAACCTTGTTAACAAGTATATTTTAATGCATAAGAGAAAGCTAAACAACATTTATTTCTTTCTTTCTTTCTCCCTCCACTTATTTTACTTGCTGTAGCACTTTTGTTTTGCAATATGCTTTAGTTGTTTAAGATTTTGGAAATCATTTTCCTGTGCAATAATAATTTTAACACCCAAAAATGTGCATTTTTCGAAGTTCTCAAAAATTTACAAAAATTATCTTTTGATAGTCTTATTTTTCGAGAAGGAGCACTACAAGGAGCACACGAGGATGACAGTCAGGGCACCCGAGTGGCACCCCACGAGCCGGAAGCGGCAGCAGGGGGCGCGCCTGCAGTGTGTGGGCCTCGCGCCCACTTCATCATCCTTTCACTCATTCTCTTCTCTCTCCCGAAAAAACTCGCGTGCTCACTTTCTCTCACTCGTGTTTACAGCTCAAGAACTGTGATTTCTCGATCTCTCTTTACTCAGCCGGTTATCAGAAGTGGCACATTTATCCATTATGTTATTCTCCTTTGATTATCCAATTAAATTTTGTTTGGTTGAGTATATATCTTGAATATTTTGCTGTAGGTAACATGTTTAGTGAGCTTGCATGCTTGTTCTAAGTGGTAGAAACTAGTTTTGATGCATGTTTAGTACTCTAGCAAGTTCCTATAGTAGTTCCCCTCAATTATATACCTTGAAATCAAATTTTATAATGATTGTTGAAAAATTTCAGAAAATGGACAACTACAACTTTGGAGAGGTGTTCGAAGGAGAGACGACGAGCACGGGGAGGCCCTCGAGGGCATCCACTCGGATTAGACGATCCTATAATGAGGACGTGATTGCACCAAGCTTCGATGAGGGCAATGGAGACCCTAATGCTTCATCTTTTCCATGTTATGAATTTTTGAGCAATGCAGGGTTGTTGGATGATTTCTTGACTCTCGTCAGAAAGGCGGGTTTAACCGCCTATATGGAGGATGAGAGGAAGCAATACTACATGCTTACTAAAATCTTTGTGGAGAGCTTCAAGTTCAACAACAAGCACTTCAACCCGACGGTTGCATTCAAGATCTATGGTAATCCTGTTACTATGAAGTTGAAGGATTTTTGTGCTGCATTGGATATTGCCCCTGCAGGTACAGCGAAGAAGATTGAGGACAACCCCAGGGTTTTGCTGGAGCTCTATCGAGAAATTACAAATGATGATTGCCGCACCATTCAGCGTGGCAAGATAAGAAACATTCAACTCCCTGCCATTAAGTATTTTGCTTATTACCTTGCTACTAGCATTCTTGGTAGGGAGAACACTAGTAATATTTCTAGTTATCATCTTGCTTTCTTAATTGCTGCACTCACTGGAGAGACACTATCATCTTGGTTCTGTGATTGCTCGCCGTTTGTCTAACAAGGGGCCTATTTATGGGGGAATAATTGCATCGCGTATTTTGGCACGTCTAGATCTCCCTCTTGACCCTACTGATGTAGAAATACCACCTGTTAAGTTAGATATTGCTGCTATGAAGAGTCACCAATTTGTTACAGTTGACTCTAGTATGGATAATATTGTTTATAGAATGTTATTTGCTGACGGGGATGAGAGGGAAGTCCTCTTGCCCCAAACAGATTTGTTCAGTATTGGCAGGAAACCATGGTCGCGCTCTAAGGAGGAGGTGGATGAGCAACTGAAGATACAAGGCTTCCACCAGCAACATGACTCCGATGACCTCTCGACTTCACCGTCACGTACCTGTTGCTTCCTCGACGATACGTCTCAACGTATCTATAATTTCTTATGTTCCATGCCACATTGTTGATGTTATCTACATTATGTCATATTTATGCATTTTCTTGAACTAACCTATTAACAAGATACCGAAGTGCACTTCACATTTTTTTTTTTTTTTTTTATAGCATTTTTGGTTTCAGAAATCCTAGTAACGAAATATTCGCGGGACGAAATCAACGCCCAGGTTCCTATTTTGCCGGAAGCATCGGAACACCAGAATACCGAATGAGCCACACGGGCCCCAGAGATGATAGACTTGACGCGGCCAGTACAGCCGCGCAGCATATGGTGTCGATCAGCCCCTTCGACCTTCGACGCCGCCTTCGCCTATTTAAAGGTCCACGACCTAAAACTGCAGAGACGAATAAGCACGGTGAGAAAGAGTTCGAGCGCCGCCATCGAAGCCAAGATGCAGGGGACAGAGTCTCTGTTCCGGCACGCCGCCGGGGCGGGTGCCCCGGAAGGCTTCTCCATCGACACCGCTGCCATCTCCACCGCCATCTTCATCACTGCTGCTGCTCCCACCATGAGGAAGGAGTAGTTCTCCATCGAGGCTCGGGGCTGTACCGGTAGCTATGTGGTTCATCTCTCTCCTATGTACTTCAATACAATAATCTCATGAGCTGCCTTACATGATTGAGATTCATATGATGATACTTGTAATCTAGATGTCATTATGCTAGTCAAGTGGGTTTTACTTATGTGATCTCCGGAGACTTCTTGTCCCACGTGTGTAAAGGTGACAGTGTGTGCACCGTGGGTCTCTTAGGCTATATTTCACAGAATACTTATTCATTGTTATGAATGGCATAGTGAAGTGCTTATTTATATCCCTTTATGATTGCAATGTGTTTTGTATCACTATTTATCTATGTGCTACTCATGTGATGTTATTAAAGTAGTCTATTCCTCTTGCATGGTGTAATGGTGACAGTGTGTGCATCGTGTAGTTCTTGTCGTAGATTTATGATCATAATCTCTTGTAGGTTATGGAGTTGATTATCGCTATGATAGTATTGATGTGATTTATGCCTCCTTCATAGTGTGATGGTGACAGTGTGCATGCTATGTTAGTACTTGGTCTATTTTGCAAAGATCTATTATGCTCTAAGGTTACTTAAACATGAATGCCGAATGTTGTGGAGCTTGTTAACTGCATTGAGGGTTCGTGTAATCCTACACAATTAGTGGTGTTCATCATCTAACAAAAAAGAGTATATGTAGCACAAAGGAAGAGAACTTATTTGATATGTGATCAATGTTGAGAGTGTCCACTAGCGAGTATGATCCCTAGGCCTTGTTTCACCACAAAATTCCGTCCCATGCCGGCAAGCATTTTCTGGCGCCGCTTGTTTACTGTTTTACTGCATCTTTACTTTCTGCAATATTACCACCATCTACACCACCTGTATTTCACTATCTCTTAAGCCGAACTAGTGCACCCATACATCGACAGAACATTAGGTGTGTTGGGAACCCTGAAGACTTCTTGCTTTGTGGTTGCGCAGGGTTGCTTGAGAGGAATATCTTTGACCTCTTCCTCCATTGGGTTCGATAAACCTTGGGTGATCCCTTAAGGGAAAACTTGCTACTGTTCTACAAACTCTGATCTTGGAGGCCCAACACTGTCTACAAGAATATAAGCACCCGTAGACATCAAGCTATTTTATGGCGCCGTTGCCGAGGGAGGAAAGGTAAAAGGCACTCATACTCCGGTTCCAGGTAAAGTACTTTTCCGCCGTTGTGTGTGTGCTCAAAGCTATTTCCTTTAGATCCTGCAATTGCATCTTTTTGTTTCTTGTTTTACACTAGTTAGGCATAATGGACAACAATGAGCTTCTTATTTTATTTCCTGAGTTAAGACATGAATTGTGTGATGCGAAAATTAAAGAACCTATGGAGCCTCAATTGCATGCTAGTAGCAATATTATTAGTATGAACGCAATCACTGCTAATGCTATGGATAAGTCTAAGCTTGGGGAAGCTAGTTTACATAAAAATAATCTTTTTTGCTCCTCAGCTTTGGAAGAAATATTTTGCTCTGATAATGCTTTATCTCCCATATGCGATAACTCTAATGATGCTTCTGATATTTTAAATCCACCTGCTGAAAGTATTCCGTATAAAATACCTATGAAAATTATTGAACGTGTTATGGATAACCGCTATGAAGGGGATGGAACCGTTCCTGGTGATCATTTATTGTTTTTGCATGAATTATGCGGGTTATTCAAGTGTGCAGGTATCTCTATGGATGAAGTGAGGAAGAAGCTATTCTCTGTTTCGCTGTCTGGTAAAGCGGCGCATTGGTATAAATTGTTGAAGAATAGTCATTCTCTTGGTTGGGAGGAAATTGTATCTCTCTTTTACTCTAAATTTTATCCTCCTCATGAAGTGCATATTGATAGGAATTACATTTATAACTTTTATCCTCGTAATGGAGAGAGTATCTCTCAAGCGTGGGGGAGATTGAAGTCACTAATGCTCAAATGTCCCATCCATGAGCTCCCCCGTAATGTTATTGTTAACAATTTTTATGCGAGGCTTTCAGGACAACACAAGGACTATCTGGATGCCTGTTCAGAGGGATCTTTCACAAGCAAGGAGGTTGAAGCTAGGTGGGATCTTCTTGATCGGATTGAGGAGAATGCTGAAGGATGGGGAGAACAACAAAGGTAAAGAGTCAGGTATAAATTATGATTATGAATGCATTGAAACTTTTATGGATACTGATAAATTTCGAGATATGAGTGCTACTTATGGTCTTGACTCTCAAATTGCTGCAAATCTTTATAAAGCCTTTGCTTCTCATTTTGAATTGCCTAAAAATAATTTTGATAAGTATCATGAACCTTTTAAAGAGGCTTGCATGAAAAATGAAATTGTTGTTAATGATTGCAATAAGCATGCTCAAACTCCTAAGAATGTTATTTCCTATAAGCATGTTAATTTTTGTGGAATGCATAGACCTTGTGGAATTAATCAAATCGAAGATGAATATTGTATCCACCATATTAATGAAAAAACTAGAAAGTGGGCTAGGACTCTAGATGATCTTGGTAAAAAAGTTTGTGCCCTCTATCCTTTTATTTGTGAAGTTTGCCATGAAGTGGGTCATTTTAATTTTCAATGCTCCTCCAATGATAATTTGAACCCAATGAGTGCTGCAAATTTGTATTGTGATGATGAAATTACTCCTAATCAGCATGATGAACTTACTTTATTTTTGTGGTGTGAAGAGCTCTCAAGAAAAATCTCTTTGTTACATATGAGTGATCTTGATATTGATGATGTCCTGCATGGGTGTTTTTCTTATTGCATTGATAATAGCCATACAAACACTTACATACAAAATATTTTAGAAGATGACACCTTGCCAAAATATGATAGGACCGCTGTGTGTTTTCAACTAATTAATGAAAAGGAGGGATCCTCCCAAGTTTCTTCTATTGTTTCTGAAAGTAAATCAGGTTATGCGGACAAGCCACCCTTCAAGCCTCTTCCTCCTAAAGAAGGGAACGAGGAGAAGGAAAAGAAGAAGAAGAAGGGAACGAAGAAGAAGAAGAAGAAGGAGAATAAAGAGAAAGAGGCAATGGCATATCCCCGCGTGTATGAGGTAACAATAGGTAACCGTAAGTATGTTGCGCCTAATGATTATTATGATAATGAATCTGAGTACGATGATCTTCCTATGCCCTGTACCCATGTTAGTGATCATGATTTGGATGAGCACACTACCTTTGATATTGGAAATCTCTTTGGTACTGATTATGAAAGTAATGATGATAGCATTATTCATGTCCCCTTAAACGATGATATTGAAAGCTCTAAGCTTGGGGATGTTGTGCTTGAAGATCCTATATTTGAGACCTCTACTTTTAGTGAAAATGATGATATTACATATTCAGGTTTAGATAATTGCTATAGAGATGTATATGACACATGTTACAATTATCCTTATGAAACTTGTCATAGTTATGATGGGCTTGCTAAAAACCATTCCCTTAGTATGCAACTTGTTTACCATGTTCAAATTCTCAACAATGATCCTGCTCCAATTACTATTAATGAGAAGAGTTTTTCTTATGTCAAAAATAATGATACCCTTATGCATATGAACCATGATAAGAATGTTTTAAGTGATGGTTATATTGTAGATTTCATCAATGATGCTACTGAAAGTTATTATGAGAGAGGGAAACATGGTTATAGGCATCTTAATAATATTAAGTTTCCCCTCTTTATGTTGAGAATCTTGAAGTTACTCGTGTTTTATCCTCTTATGCTTGTCACTTTGTTCTTCATGAATTCATTTGTGTACAAGACTCCTTTGCATAGGAAGTGTGTTAGACTTAAATGCTCTCTTTTGCCTCAACTCTTATTTCTTGCGAGTGCATCATTAAAACTGTTGACCATCTTAATGGCTATAAAGAAAGAACTTCTTAGGAGATAACCCATGTCTTTATTTTACTACAGTACTTTTGTTTTATATTTGTGTCTTGGAAGTTGTTACTACTGTAGCAACCTCTCCTTATCTTATTTTATTGCATTGTTGTGCCAAGTAAAGTCTTTGATAGAAAAGTTCATACTAGATTTGGATTACTGCGCAGAAACAGATTTCTTTGCTATCACGAATCTGGGCCTAATTCTCTGTAGGTAACTCAGAAAATTATGCCAATTTATGTGATCCTCAGATATGTATGCAACTTTCATTCAATTTGATCATTTTCATTTGAGCAAGTCTGGTGCCATTTAGAATTCGTCTTTACGGACTGTTCTGTTTTGACAGATTCTGCCTTTTATTTCGCATTGCTTCTTTTGCTGTGTTGGGTGGATTTCTTTGTTCCATTACCTTCGAGTAGCTTTGAGCAATGTCCAGAAGTATTAAGAATGATTGTGTCACCTCTGAACATGTGAGTTTTTGATTATGCACTAACCCTCTAATGAGTTGTTTTGAGTTTGGTGTGGAGGAAGTTTCAAGGGTCAAGAGAGGAGGATGATATACTACGATCAAGAAGAATGAAAAGTCTAAGCTTGGGGATGCCGGTGGTTCATCCCTGCATATTTCAAAAAGACTCAAGCATCTAAGCTTGGGATGCCCAAGGCATCCCCAACGTATCTACAATTTCTTATGTTCCATGCCACTTTATTGATGATACACCATGTTTATACACATTATATGTCATATTTATGCATTTTCTGGAACTAACCTAATAACAAAAGATGCCGAAGAGCCAGTTGTTGTTTTCTGCTGTTTTTGGTTTCAGAAATCTAGTAAGGAAATATTCTCGGGATTGGACGAAATCAACGCGTCCTATTTTTGCACGAAGCTTCCGGAAGACCGAAGAGGGAAGGAAGTGGAACCGGCGCCGACACCATGGGCGGCGCGGCCAGGGCTCACGGCCGCGCCGACCCTGAGGGTGTGGGGCCCTCGTGTGGCCCCCCCGCGTTGCCCTTCCGCCTACTTAAAGCCTCCATCGCGAGCTCCCCCGGTCACCAAGGCACGATACGGAAAACCTTCCAGAGACGCCGCCGCATGGTCCCATCTCGGGGGATTGGGGAGATCGCCTCCGGCACCCTACCGGAGAGGGGATTCATCTCCCGGAGGACTCTTCATTCATGCAGAAGTCGCCTCGGAATGATGAGTGAGTAGTTCACCCTGGACCATGGGTCCATAGCGGTAGCTAGATGGTCGTCTTCTCCTTGTTGTGCTTCATTGTTGGATCTTGTGAGCTGCCTAACACATGATCAAGATCATCTATCTGTAACACTATATGTTGTGTTTGTCGGGATCCGATGGATAGAGAATACTATGTTATGGTGATTATCAATCTGTTGTTTATGTGTGTTGTTTATGATCTTGCATGCTCTCCGTTATTAGTAGATGCTCTGGCCAAGTTTGTACTCTTAACTCCGAGAGGGTATTTATGCTCGATAGTGGGTTCATGCATCCATTGAATCTGGGACAGTGATAGAAAGTTCTAAGGTTGTGGATGTGCTGTTGCCACTAGGGATAAAACATTGATTCTATGTCTAAGGATGTAGTTGTCGATTACATTACGCACCATACTTAATGCAATTGTATGTTGCTTAGCAACTTAATACTGAATGGGGTTTCGGATGATAACCTGAAGGTGGACTTTTTAGGCATAGATGCAGTTGGATGGCGGTCTATGTACTTTGTCGTAATGCCCAATTAAATCTTACTATATTTATCATATCATGTATATGCATTGTTATGCCTTCCTCTATTTGTCAATTGCCCGACTGTAATTTGTTCACCCAACATGCTTTTATCTTATGGGAGAGACACCTCTAGTGAACTGTGGACCCAGGTCTATTCTTTACATAGCATACAATCTACTGCAATTGTGTTTTACTGTTTTCTTTGCAAACATCTTCCACTCGATACGTTTAATCCTTTGTTACAGCAAGCCGGTGAGATTGACATCCTCACTGTTTCGTTGGGGCAAAGTACTTTGGTTCTGTTGTGCAGATTCCACGTTGGCGCAGGAATCCCTGTTGTTGCGCCGCATCACATTTCGCCACCATCAACCTTCAACGTGCTTCTTGGCTCTGCGGGTTCGATTAAACCTTGGTTTCATACTGAGGGAAACTTTTCTATACGCATCATACCTTCCACTTGGGGTTCCCAACGGACGTGTGCATCTACACGAAATTTCTGGCGCCGTTGCCGGGAGATCAAGACACGCTGCAAGAAGTCTCCACTTCTCAATCTCTTTACTTTGTTTTTGTCTTGCTTTATTTACTACTTTGTTTGCTGCACTAAAACAAAACACAAAAAAAATTAGTTGCTAGTTTTACTTTATTTACTGTCTTGCTCTCTATATCGAAAACACAAAAAAATTAGTTACTTGTCTTTACTTTGTTTGCCTAGTTTACTTTTTGCTTATTGCATCATGTTTCCTTTTAATTTCACCACAAAAGACATACCGGTAGGACGTGGGTCCATAGTTGGGAGAAATAATATAGAAGAATTTTTCAATCATGTTAGTATTACTGAAGATTTTGAAGATAGACACTTGGTAGAACTTGCACCTACCTATGAAATTGCTGCTGCTGCTTTAGTTCGCATGTTGGAAACTAAATTTGTTAATCTCAATCCTATAATCCAACACATGTTTCTTACACTTGGTGATATGGAAGAAGGGGAAAAGAAAGATTTTGTTTTAGAAACCCTTCTTAGAGAATTTGGTGGTCTAGCAAGAGAGGCTAGAAAGGTTTTTGCTAAATTTAATATGCTAGGTTCTCATACCAATTTTATTGGTCTCCTTGAAAAAATGGACATGGATAGAATAAGGTACACTAATAATATTAATGATGGTGGGGAGATCAAAGCACCAATACCATGTAAACTCCTAGCTATGAATGATGCACTAGAAAATAACTATGCTTGGCTTGTTCCTGAAAATTTGTTCGATGAGAGTAGCAAGCCTAAGACTAATGAAAAGGGAGACGCTAAAACTTATATATCAAATATACTATGCTTGGTTGAGAAAACTCCCAACACCCCTGGTAATGATGTTGATGCTTCATCTCTCGATAATACTTGATTTGCACTTTCTGCGCCTAGCTGAAAGGCGTTAAAGAAAAACGCTTATGGGAGACAACCCATGTTTTTACTACAGCAATTTTTTGTTTTGTTGAGTCTTGGAAGTTGTTTACTACTGTAGCAACCTCTCCTTATCATGTTTTTGTGCCAAGTAAAGTTTATATGTCAAAGTTGATGTTATATTTGGGATCGCTGCGCAGAAACAGTATTGCTGTCTGTCACGAATCTGGGCACAGTTCTCTGTAGAAAATTCGAAAAATCTGCCAATTTACGAGCGTGATCCTCAGATATATGTACGCAACTTTCATTATTTTTGAGTTTTTCCATTTGAGCCAAAGTCTGGTGCCAGCTTTAAATTCGTCTTTACGGACTGTTCTGTTTTTGTGATTCTGCCTTTTATTTAGCATGCCTCTTTTGCTATGTTGGATTCATTTCTTTGATCCATTAATGTCATTAGCTTTATGCAATGTCCAGAAGTGTAAAGATTGTGCCACCTCTGAATGTGTGAATTATTAATTGTGCACTAACCCTCTAATGAGTTTGCTTGAAGTTTGGTGTGAAGGAAGTTTTCAAGGGTCAAGAGGGGAGGATGATATACTACGATCAAGAGGAGTGAAAGCTCTAAGCTTGGGGATGCCCCCGTGGTTCAACCCTGCATATTTTAAGAAGACTCAAGCGTCTAAGCTTGGGGATGCCCAAGGCATCCCCTTCTTCATCGACAACATCATTAGGTTCTCCACTGAAACTATATTTTTATTCAATCACATCTTGTGTTCTTTACTTGGAGCGTCGGTTTGTTTTTTGTTTTTGTTTTTGTTTGAATAAAATGGATCCTAGCATTCACTTTGTGGGATAGAGACACGCTCCGCTGTTGCATATGGACAAATATGTCCTTAGGCTTTACTCATAATGTTCATGGCGAAGTTTCTTCTTCGTTAAATTGTTATATGGTTGGAATTGGAAAATGCTACATATAGTAATTCTAAAATGTCTTGGATAATGTGATACTTGGCAATTGTTGTGCTCATGTTTAAGCTCTTGCATCGTATGCTTTGCACCCATTAATGAAGAAATACATAGAGCTTGCTAAAATTTTGATTTGCATAGTTGGTCTCTCTAAGGTCTAGATAATATCTAGTATTGAGTTTTGAACAACAAGGAAGACGGTGTAGAGTCTTATAATGTTTTCAATATGTCTTTTATGTGAGTTTTGCTGCACGGTTCATCATGATTTGTGAATAACCTTAGCCTAAACCTTGTATCGAGAAGGAATACTTCTCATGCATCCAAATCCTTGAGCCAACCACTATACCATTTGTGTCCACCATACCTACCTACCACATGGTATTTCTCTGCCATTCAAAGTAAATTGCTTAAGTGCTACCTTTAAAATTCCATCATTCACCTTTGTAATATATAGCTCATGGGACAAAATAGCCTTAAAAACTATCGTAGTATTGAATATGTACTTATGCCTTTATATTTTATTAAGTTGTGACGTGATAACCATGCTTCTGGGGAATGCCATCAACTATTGTTGAATATCATGTGCAAGTTGCTATGCATGTCCGTCTTGTCGCTGAAGGATCTATCATTTTAGTGGTTGGAGCATGCAAAATTGTTAGAGGAAGAACATTGGGCCGCTAACTAAAGCCATAGATCATGGTGGAAGTTTCAGTTTGGACATATACCCTCAATCTCATATGAGAATAATAATCATTGCTACATGCTTATGCATTTAAGCGGAGTCCATTATCTGTTGTCCATGTTGTCCCAGTATGGATGTCTAAGTTGAGAATAATCAAAAGCGAAATCCAAAATCGAGAGCTTTCTCCTTAGACATGCAGGCGGCATGGAGGTACCCCTTTTGTGACACTTGGTTGAAACATGGCATGCAAAGATCCGGTAGTCCAAACTAAGTAGGACGAGGTGCGGACACTATTAGTATACTATGCATGAGGCTTGCAACTTGTAAGATATAATTTACATAACTCATATGCTTTACTACTACCGTTGACAAAATTGTTTCATGTTTTCAAAATAAAAGCTCTAGCACAAATACAGCAATCGATGCTTTCCTCTTTGAAGGACCTCTCTTTTACTTTTGTGTTGAGTCGATTTACCTATCTCCTCCCACCTTAAGAAGCAAACACTTGTGTGGTATGCATTGATTCCTACATACTTGCATATTGCACTTGTTATATTACTTTATGTTGACAATATCCATAAGATATACATGTTATAAGTTGAAAGCAACAGCTGAAACTTAATCTTCCTTTGTGTTGCTTCAACACCTTTACTTTGATTTATTGCTTTATGAGTTAACTCTTATGCAAGACCTGTGATGCTTGTCTTGAAGTACTATTCATTAAACTTTGTCATATGATTCACTTGTTTACTCATATCATTACCATTGTTTGATCGTTGCATTCATTACATATGTTTACAAATAGTATGATCAAGATTATGATGGCATGTCACTTCAGAAATTATCTTTGTTATCGTTTTACCTACTCGGGACGAGCAGAACTAAGCAGGGATGCTGATACGTCTCGACGTATCGATAATTTCTTGTGTTCCATGCCACATTATCCTACATGTTTTATGCACATTATATGTCATATTTATGCATTTTACGGAACTAACCTATTAACAAGATCTTAGAAGAGCCGATTGTTGTTTTGTTTTGGTTTCAGAATCCTATTAAGAAATATTCTCGGGAATTAAGATGAAATCTTCGCCGGGGTCCTGGCCCTGCACGGGCTTCCAGACGAAGTGGGAAGGAGGGGGAGTGGGGCCACGGCGCCGACACCATAGGGCGAGGCGCGGCCCGAGGCTACTGGCTGCGCCGCCCGACCTAGGGTGTGGGGCCACAAGTGTGGCCCCCGCGTTCTGCCTAGCCTATAAAGCCTCGCGTCCCGCGAAACCCCGATCTTAGAGGCCACGATACGGAAAACCTTCCGGAGACGCCGCCGCCCTTGAAATCCCATCTCAAGGGGGATTGGAGATCGCCTCCGGCACCTGCGGAGAGTTCCTTCTCGGAGAACTCTTCATCGGCATGATCGCCTCAGAATTGATGAGTGAGTAGTTCACCCACTGGACCATGGGTCCATAGCAGTAGCTAGATGGTCGTCTTCTCCTTGTTGTGCTTCATTGTTGGATCTTGTGAGCTACCTAACATGAAGATCATCTATTTGTAATACTATATGTTGTGTTTGTCGGGATCCGATGGATAGAGAATACTATGTTATGGTGATTATCAATCTATTGTTTATGTGTTGTTTATGATCTTGCATGCTCTCCGTTATTAGTAGAGGCTCTGGCCAAGTTTGTACTCTTAACTCCAAGAGGGAGTATTTATGCTCGATAGTGGGTTCATGCCTTCATTGACACCTAGGACAGTGACAGAAAGTTCTAAGGTTGTGATGTGCTGTTGCCACTAGGGATAAAACATTGATTCTATGTCTAAGGATGTAGTTGTCGATTACATTACGCACCATACTTAATGCAATTGTTTGTTGCTTAGCAACTTAATACTGAATGGGGTTCGGATGATAACCTGAAGGTGGACTTTTCAGGCATAGATGCAGTTGGATGGCGGTCTATGTACTTTGTCGTAATGCCCAATTAAATCTCACTATATTTATCATATCATGTATATGCATTGTTATGCCCTTCTCTATTTGTCAATTGCCCGATTGTAATTTGTTCACCCAACATGCTTTATCTTATGGGAGAGACACCTCTAGTAAACTGGATCCCGGTCCTATTCTTTACATAGCATACAATCTCATAATTGTGTTTCTTGTTTCTTTGCAAACATCTTCCCTCACGATACGTTTAATCCTTTGTTACAGCAAAGCTAGGGTGAGATTGACAACCTCCTTTGTTTCGTTAGGGCAGCGCACAGTTTTGTTGTCATGATTCACGTTGAGCGGCGGAATCCACTGTTGTGTGCCGCATCACATTTCGCCATCAACCTTCAACGTGCTTCTTAAATCTACTGGTTCGATTAAACCTTGGTTTCATACTGCTTGCTTCTATACGCATCATACCTTCCACTTGGGGTTCCCAACGGACGTGTGCATCTGGGGATGCCAAAGGCATCCCCTTCTTCATCGACAAATTATCAGGTTCCTTCTCTTGAAACTATATTTTTATTCGGTCACATCTTATGTACTTTACTTGGAGCGTCTGTATGTTTTTGTTTTTGTTTTTGTTTGAATAAATGATTGTTTGGGAGAGAGACACGCTCCGCTGGTTCGTATGAACACATGTGTTCTTAGCTTTTAATTTTCATGGCGAAGGTTGAAACTGCTTCGTTAATTGTTATATGGTTGGAAACAGAAAATGCTACATGTAGTAATTGGTAAAATGTCTTGGATAATGTGGTACTTGGCAATTGTTGTGCTCATGTTTAGCTCTTGCATCATATACTTTGCACTCATTAATAAGAAATGCATAAGAGCTTGCTAAAATTTGGTTTGCATGATTGATCTCTAAAGTCTAGATAATTTCTAGTAAAGAGTTTGAACAACAAGGAAGACGAGGTGTAGAGTCTTATAATGTTTACAATATGTCTTTTATGTGAGTGCATCGGTTCATCCTTGTGTTTGTTTCAAATAACCTTAGCATAGCCTAAACCTTATGAGAGGATTACTTCTCATGCATCAAAATCCTTGAGCCTTCACTATGCCATTTGTGTCTACATACCTACCTACCATGGTGTTCTCCGCCATTCCAAAGTAAATTGCTTGAAGGCTACCTTTAAATTTCCATCATTCGCCTTTGCAATATATAGCTCATGGGACAAAATAGCCTTAAAAACTATTGTGGTATTGAATATGTACTTATGCACTTTATCTCTTAGTAAGTTACTTGTTGTCCCGATAACCATGCTTAGAGACGCCATCAACTCTTTGTTAGGAATATCATGTGAGTTGCTGCTCATGTAGATCTTGTATGCGAGAGTAAGAAGTCTACCACCTTAATGGTTAGAGCATGCATATTGTTAGAGAAAGAACATTGGGCCGCTAACTAAAAGCCATGAATCATGGTGGAAGTTTCAGTTTTGGACAATATCCTCAATCTCAATGAGAACACTAATTGTTGCCACATGCTTATGCATTAAAGAGGAGTCCATTATATGTTGTCCGTTGTCCCGGTATGGATGTCTAAGTTGAGAATAATCAAAAGCGAGAAATCCAAAATGCGAGCTTTCTCCTTAGACCTTTGTACAGGCGGCATAGAGGTACCCCTTTGTGACACTTGGTTAAAACATGTGTATTGCGATGATCCGGTAGTCCAAGCTAATTAGGACAAGGTGCGGGCACTATTAGTATACTATGCATGAGGCTTGCAACTTGTAGGATATAATACATAACTCATATACTTTATTACTACCGTTGACAAAATTGTTTCATGTTTTCAAAATAAAAGCTCTAGCACAAATATAGCAATTGATGCTTTCCTCTTTGAAGGACCTTTCTTTTACTTTTATGTTGAGTCAGTTCACCTATCTCTCTCCACCTCAAGAAGCAAACACTTGTGTGAATTGTGCATTGATTCCTACATACTTGCATATTGCACTTGTTATATTACTTTACATTGACAATATCCATGAGATATACATGTTATAAGTTGAAAGCAACAGCTGAAACTTAATCTTCCTTTGTGTTGCTTCAATACCTTTACTTTGATTTATTGCTTTATGAGTTAACTCCTATGCAAGACTTATTGATGCTTGTCTTGAAGTACTTTTCATGAAAAGTCTTTGCTTTATGATTCATTTGTTTACTCATGTCATTACCATTGTTTGGATCGCTGCATTCATCTCATATGCTTACAATAGTATGATCAAGGTTATGATGGCATGTCACTTAAGAAATTATCATTGTTATCGTTTACCTACTCGAAATGATAGGAACTAAACAGGGATACGATACGTCTCAACGTATCTATAATTTCAACATGTTCCATGCCACATGTGATGATATCTACATGTTTTATGCACACTTTATGTCATATTCGTGCATTTTACGGAACTAACCTGTAATAAGATGCCCGAAGTGCAGTTCTAATTCTGCTGTTTTTGGTTTCAGAAAAGTTAGTTTACAAATATTCTCGGAATTGGAGCGAAATCAACGCCCGGGTTCCTGTTTTGCCCGGAAGCATCGGAACACCAGAGTCGCCGGAGGGGCCCTGGGCCCAGGATGATGAGCCGGCGCGGCCCAGGCCCTGGCGCTTAACCTTATGGTGTCGTCAGCCCTCCTGCGCCGCCTCTTCGCCTATTTAAAGGTCCCTGACCTAAAACCGAGGCAGATAAGCCACGGTCAAGAAAAGTTCCGGGCCGCGCGCTGACGCGAAGCCAGATGGGGCAGTCTCTGTTCCGGCACGCGGCCGGGGCAGGAAGTGCCCCGGAAGGCTGCTCCCGCCGACACCGGCACCATCTCCACACGCCATCTTCATCACATTGCTGCTCTACATGATGAGGAGGAGTAAGTTCTCATCGAGGCTCGGGGCTGTACCGGTAGCTATGTGGTTCATCTCTCTCTATGTACTTCAATACAATAATCTCATGAGTTGCCTTACATGATTGAGATTCATATGATGATGCTTGTAATCTAGATGTCATTATGCTAGTCAAGTGGGTTTTACTTATGTGATCCCGGAGACTCCTTGTCCCACGTGTGTAAAGGTGGAGTGTGTGCACCGTGTGGGTCTCTTAGGCTATATTTCGCAGAATACTTATTCACTGTTATGAATGGCATAGTGAAGTGCTTATTTATATCTCTTTATGATTGCAATGTGTTTTGTATCACTATTTATCTATGTGCTACTCATGTGATGTTATTAAAGTAGTCTATTCCTCCTGCATGGTGTAATGGTGACAGTGTGTGCATCGTGTAGTTCTTGTCGTAGGTTATGATCATAATCTCTTGTAGGTTATGGAGTTGATTATCGCTATGATAGTATTGATGTGATTTATGCCTCCTTCATAGTGTGATGGTGACAGTGTGCATGCTATGTTAGTACTTGGTTTATTTTGCAAAGATCTATTATGCTCTAAGGTTACTTAAACATGAATATCGAATGTTGTGGAGCTTGTTAACTCTCCGGCATTGAGGGTTCGTGTAATCCTACACAATTAGTGGTGTTCATCATCTAACAAGAGTATATGTAGCACAAGGAAGAGAACTTATTTATTATGTGATCAATGTTGAGAGTGTCCACTAGCGAAAGTATGATGCTAGGCCTTGTTTCACCACAAAGATTTGCTTTTACCTTCGACAGCTGACACTACAGGCGCCGCTTGTTTCTTGTTTTCTTGCATCTTTGCTGTGCATTATTGCCTGTCTACCACCTGTATTTCACTGTCTCTTCGCCGAACTAGTGCCTATACATCTGACAAGTGTATTAGGTGTGTTGGGGACACAAGAGACTTCTTGCTTTGTGGTTGCAGGGTTGCTTGAGAGGGATATCTTTGACCTCTTCCTCCATGAGTTCGATAAACCTTGGGTGATCCACTTAAGGGAAACTTGCTGCTGTTCTACAAACCTCTGCTCTTGGAGGCCCAACACTGTCTACCAGAATAGAAGCACCCGTAGACATCAAGCACTTTTCTGGCGCCGTTCGTTCTTCGTCGTACTACGGAGACACCACTTCATGGGGACCGTGGGAATGAACTCCACTTAGGCCAAAAGCCTAAGCTTGGGGGGAGGTATACCGGCATCACTCATTCTTTGCATATTATGGTTGCTGGATACTTGCACATACTTGTTTAGTTTCTTAGAGTGGTTTTCTAATGAGAGGGAGATGATATTTGGGGAAGTGCTGTCCAAAAACAGATTCTGGGCTGTTACCAAAAAAATTCGTGCGCACAGCCAGAACGTTATTTTGAGTTGCAAATTTTTGTGCATGTTCCCCAGGTTGTTATCTAACTTTCATTAGTTGAACACTTTTTGAGCTGAGCAATGGAAGATTTTTGTTAATTTCGATTTCTGTACTGCTGTCAGGTTTTGGCAGATTTCTGCCATCCTGCTTTTCTGTGTTTCTGTTAGTTTGCATTTCTTGTTTTTGCTTTGTTTCTTTCCCAAAACACAAAAAGACCAAAAATATTTCTGTTGTTTCTCTTCACCATTTGTTTATTTGGTTCTTTGCTCTTATTTCACTTTATTTGCTATCGTTGGTTTGCTATGAGAAAACCCAAAAAGATTTTGCTTTGTTTTCTTGTTTCCTTTTGTTCTTGTTTCTAATTCGAAAACACCAAAAATATTTTCTGTTCTTCTTTGGTTTGTAAAGTTCATCATGAGTTCAGAGGTCTCCGGTGGTTGGAGCTTGGTTTCATTTCATATTATTATTCAAGCTGCACAAGTGAAAGGCAATAATGACGATCTATGGCAACTTGACTGTGGTAAGAGGCTGGTATGAACTCTATTTGTTTTCATTTTTGTACATATACTCATCCATGTGAGCATGCTTAGTTGGTTCATATGAGGTATATGTCATTTAATGAAAGTCTAGTAGTTTATGATCTCTCATGATTAGTTCCAATTTATTAATAATGAGTAGCATGTCATGAATATTTGCTTGCATTGTTTTATTCATAAATAGGTATGACATTGTGGTATCCTCCTCTGAATAATTCACTTGAATCGACTTGGCACATGCTCACGCATGCATATGACTAAACAAAAGTCAATTAAGCCTCGATGATTTACTTTGCTTCAGAGTTCTTGTATCACTTTTATGCCTCCGTTAATTTTATTTTGTCGCAAGCATGATTATGACAGTTATTGCTCTCTTGATTGTCGCTTCCCAGTCTATTGCTAGCCTCCACTTGTACTGAGCGGGAACACTGCTCGTGCTTCCAAACACCTGAAAACCAAGTTATTCCAAAGTGTCCACCATAAATACCTATGCATGGCATTTCAAACCATTCCAAGTAAATTCTCATGTGCTACCTTTAAACCTTCAAACTACTTCTCAATTTGTGTTAATGTTTTATAGCTCATGAGGAAATATGTGGTGTTTTATCTTTCAACCTTGTCATTTACTCCGGACAGACTTTCACCAATGGACTAGTGGCACATCCGCTTATCCAATAATTTGCAAAAAGAGCTGGCAACGGGGTTCCCAGCCCCAATTAATCAACCTTCATTAATAATTCTCTTCACGTGTTTTGCTCTGATTCCATAAATTTACAAATAGACACTCCTCCATGGTATGTGAATGTTGGAAGGCACCCGAGAATTCGGTTAGCCATGGCTTGTGTAAGCAAAGGTTGGGGGGAGTGTCATCCATAATAAAACTAAAATACATGTGTAAACAAAAGAGAAGAGGGATGATCTACCTTGTTGGTAGAGATAACGTCCTTCATGGGAGCCGCTCTTGAGAGTCTGGTTGGCGAGGTGGTTAGAGTACCCACTATCATTCGTTGACAACAACAAACACCTCTCAAAATAATTTTACTTCTGTCTTTGAAAAATGAAAAGCTCTAGCACATGTTAATCCCTGCTTCCCTCTGCGAAGGGTCAATCTTTTACTTTTATGTTGAGTCACCATCCTTTCTTTGAGCACTTTCTTGAGAGCACAACTGTCATTCTTAGTATAATATGCTTGTCTCAAAATATGATTGATTGTGGTATAACTTTGATACTTTTATCTTTGACAATCACTACTTCTAGTCTTTCTATGAACTCCAGAGGTGCCTGGGCATTTATGTTTTGCCAAAATACAGGCAAGCGAGATACCACTTTATCATATCCTTCTATGAACATTGCAATCCTGCTTATTGAAGTGTTTCATGATGCTTGTTATTAGTTTGTTGGTATCTCTTTTATGATTGACACAGTTACTAGATGACTTTATTTGCATGTACCTTATTATGAATTGCTTAAGCACTTGCCATATCATGAGAATATTTACATCATATGAACAAATGTGTTCGTGAAAGTTCTTTTATCGCACTCAGTTGTTAACTGAATTGCTTGAGGACAAGCAATAAGCTAAGCTTGGGGGAGTTGATACGTCCAAAACGTATCTACTTTCCCGAACACTTTTGCTATTGTTTTGCCTCTAATTTGTGTATTTTGGATACAACTAACGCGGACTAACGCTGTTTTCAGCAGAATTGCTCTGGTGTCTCGTTTTTGTGCAGAAATCCAACTTTCAGGAAAATCCTCGGAATTTATGCGAAAGGCCCTATTTTCCCAGAATATTGACGGAGCCAGAAGGGCAAGCCAGGTGGGGGCAGGGCCCCCGCCTAGGCCCCGGCGCGGCCCGGGGAGAGGCGACGCCGCCTTGTTGTGTGGCACCGGCGGCCCCGGCCTTCTCCTCTGGACTATATACGCCTTCGACCTAAAACGCCGAGGAGGATTGACCATATTTCCAAAGACCATCCAGTGCGCCGCGCCATGTGAACTCCTTGTCCCAAGGGACCAGAAACTCCGTTCGGCACTCCGGCCGAGACGAGGGGTGGAGGATGTTGCCGCCATCACCGCATGCTCTCTCCCATCGACCAGCCATGTTTCCCCATCCATGTGTGAGTAATTCCCTGTAGGGGATGGTAGGGATTGGATGAGATTGATCATGTAATAGTCACAAGATTGTTAGGGCATGGTGCCTAGTATCCGTAGATGTTACTTTTATGATATTGTTGCAACTTGTTATGCTTAATGCTTGTCACTAGGGCCCGAGTGCCATGATCTCAGATCTGAACATATTGTTTCATCATGATATGCATTGTTTATTGATCTTACCTGCAAGTTGTATACACACGTTGCTGTCCGGAACCCGAGGCCCCAAAGTGACAGAAATTGGGACAACCGGAGGGGAAGGCGGTGATGTGAGGATCACATGTGTTCACGGAGTGTTAATGCTTTGCTCCGGTACTCTATTAAAAGGAGCACCTTAATTTCCGATGGTTCCCTGAGGCCCGGCTGCCACCAGCTGGTAGGACAAAAGATGTTGTGCAAGTTTCTCATTGCGAGCACGCACGACTATATATGGAACACATGCCTATTGATTGATTAGTACTTGGAACCGCTTTATTATTACCTGCAAATGCCCTACCATGATTGTTACATGAATTCTCTCATCCATGCAACGCCCGTTCATCCGTCCCTGTGCCTACAGTATTTTAATTCTGCTGTTTACTATAATCACTACTGCTGTCTTTATTTCACCGCTGCTGTTATTTCACTATTCCTACTGCTATAAAACTGTTACTACTGATAAACTCTTGCGAGCAATTTTCAGGTGCAGCTGAATTGACAACTCCGCTGTTAAGGCTTACAAGTATTCTTTGTCTCCCCTTGTGTCGAATCAATAAATTGGGTAATACTTCCCTCGAAGACTATTGCGATCCCCTATACTTGTGGGTCATCAAGACTATTAGCTCCAAGCCGGATTTTCAAGTAAATTCACCTTGGCGCTCGGGGGCTACATCGATGAAGTTCTCTTTGGAGCAACTAACCGAAAAATTTCCACCTTGACGCTTGGGGGCTAAGTTTCTGAGCATCGAGTCTCCTTGGAGCAAGCCGACTCAACGCTCGGGGGCTACATACATATGGTTATGTCAAGAAAAATTTCAAAGATGGCGAAAATCTGGCTAACTAATTAGGATCACCTAATTTTTGGTAGCCGGATCCGCACCTAATTTTTGGTAGCCGGATCCGCACCTAATTTTTGGTAGCCGGATCCGCACCTAATTTTTGGTAGCCGGATCCGCACCTAATTTTTGGTAGCCGGATCCGCACCTAATTTTTGGTAGCCGGATCCGCACCGTTTTGTGATCTTTCGTCCATTAGTGGATCCACACCCATGATACGGCTGGTCGGTCCAGAGCCTACATTTAGCTAGTGATACGTCTCGAAACGTATCGATAATTTCTTATGTTCCATGCTAGTTTTATGATGATACCTACATGTTTTATACACATTATATGTCATTATTATGCATTTTCTGGAACTAACCTATTAACAAGATGCCGTCAGTTCCTGTTTTTTGCTGTTTTTGGTTTCAGAAATCCTAGTAACGAAATATTCTCGAATGAGGACAAATCAAGCCAGTTCCTATTTTTCCGGAACCATCCGGAACACCGAGAGCCGCGAGGAGGGAGGCCTGGGGGCCACACCACAGTAGCGGCCCCGAGAGGGGAGCAGCGCCGCCCTATGGTGTGGTGGCCCCAGGGCCCCTCCGAGGCTGCCCTTCCGCCTATTTAAAGCCTCAAGTGTGAAAACCCTATTACGGAAGGCGAAACCCGAGAAAACCTTCAGGAGAGCGCACATCATCGCAGGGAAGTCAGGTCGGGGGGACGGGGGTCTGCATTAAACCGCCCTTGGGGTGAGGGTCCCCAGATACATCTCCACCGCCATCTTCCGCCATGTTGTTCCCATGATGAGGAGGAGTAATTCTCCCCCTGGGGTGGGCATCCCCAGTAGCTATGTGGTTAATCTCTCTCTCATGTACTCCAACAATGATCTCATGAGCTGCTTTACATGATTGAGATCCATATGATGAGCTTTGTATCGCTACTAGTTATGTGCTACTCATGTGATGTTATTAAAGTAGTCTATTCCTCCTACTTGGTGTAAAGGTGACTAGTGTGTGCACCGTGTGGTTCTTGTCGTAGGCTATGATCATGATCTCTTGTAGGTTGTGGAGTTAATTGTCATTATGATAGTATTGATGTGATCTATTCCTCCTTCATAGTGTAATGTGGACAGTGTGTGCGCTATGTTAGTTCTTGGTTTATTTTGCAATGATCTATTATGCTCTAAGGTTACTTAAATATGAATATCGAATGTTGTGGAGCTTGTTAACTCTGGCATTGAGGGTTCGTGTAATCCTACGCAATGTGTTCATCATCCAACAAGAGTGTAGAGTATGCACATATGAGAAGAAGTTATTTATTATGCGATCAATGTTGAGAGTGTCCACTAGTGAAAGTATGATCCCTAGGCCTTGTTTCCAATACTGCAAACACCGCTTATTTACTATGTTCTGTTGCATGTTTACTCGCTGCCATATTTTATTCAGATTTCTATTACCACTCATATACATCCATACTACTTGTATTTCACTATCTCTTCGCCGAACTAGTGCACCTATACATCTGACAAGTGTGTATTAGGTGTGTTGGGGACACAAGAGACTTCTTGTATCTTAATTGTAGGGTTGCTTGAGAGGGATATCTTTGACCTCTTCTTCCCCTGAGTTCGATAAACCTTGGGTGACACTGAAAACCGATAGACAACGTCCCAAAATGCGTCAACTAAGGGGCATTTTTCGTCGCCTATGGGCCTAACCCGACGATATGGGTTACATTTGTGACTGCGTCGGGCAAAGTCCAACGGCGATTTCGGGTCCGTCGCGCTTGGGGGCGCCCTTCATCACAATCCGGACCGTTGCGGAAGGTGTTTCGGGAGCCAGTTGGTGCGACGTCATGCAAGCCCAGCACGTGGCGGGCGCGATTAGCTGCCCGATTCTTGGTGTGACTGAAACCACATGGTAGATGGTAGGCCCCTGAGGAGCTGCCACGTCTTAAGCGGGCGGGCGAGATGACATAGTTTGGCCGTTAAGCTATATATTGGTGTGGTCCATTAGTTACGTGGTAGGGCCTAACCTCTAAGGTTATTTGGTCAAAACTTAAATGGAGCCGCCCATTTAACATGTGGGGTCCACCTTACGACAAGCCCCAGTGACCAAGAGACAGATGGGACGGGCCAAAAATACAGGTGGATTCCCATGTGTTAAAGACGTGGCCCATTTTAGTGTGTGGGGTCATAGGTATGGCAAGTGGTAGGCCCAACAGGATTAGTGGGGCCAAAACACCTGATGGAGTCCCACTTTCCGGTTAAAGGATCGGCTGCTTTAGTTTGTGGGTCCGCCATATAGCAAAGTGGGCGGCCCAACAGAATAGTGGCGGGGCCAAAAAAAGCTGGTGGTCCCACTTTCTGACCAAAGGGCGGCCCATTTAGTATGTGGGAGCCCGCCCATATGTAAGTGGGCTAAGCCCACTTAAGACAACAAGTAGGCAAAAACACGAATTGGGTCATTCCTGGTAATGGGCGGCCCATTTGGTATGTGGGGTCCACCATCTAGAAAGTGGGCCGGCCCAACAAGATAGTGGGTCGGGCCAAAAACAGTGGGTCCACAGCACACCTTGAGCCGGCCCATTTACCATGTGGGACCACCATAGAGCAAGTGGGCGGCCCAGCAAGATGATGGGCAGCCCAATAACGGCAGTGGGCCCCACTTTCTGTTAAAAGGCAGTACCTTTAGTATGTGAGTCCACCATATAGCAAGTAGGCGGCCCAACAAGATAGTGGTAGGGCCAAAAACCTGGTGGGTCACTTTCTCTTAAAGGGCAGCCCATTCATTATGTAGGGTCACTCCAAAAAAGCAAATGGGCAGCTAGCTAATTAGTGGGCAGCCCCGATGGTGATGGTCCACAGCAAAGCAAGTGGGCCAGCCCAGGTGGTGTGTGGGGTCCACCATAAATCAATCAGGCTGGCCATAAGAAGTAAGTGGGCCAGCTAGTTTAATTCTTTGTTTATATGCAGCATAATATGCTTTACAAGTTTTCTTGGAAGGCACATATCAATTTAAGCAATTAAGGCCGTTTAAGGATGGGGTCGACAATTTGAATCCCCAGAGAATATTTCGCAGCATTGATTTCTGCTGTGGATAGCCTCTACTTATACAAGCACCAAAGAAAAATGTTTGCGAAGAACTATAAAAACTAACTAAATATTACATCAGCTGCAAGGCATTGAAAAAAATATTACAGAACCCAAAGAAATTGAATGGTAATTAAACCTAGCAATACAATGAAGCGATCCGGCAATCTTTTAAGTTGTCCATGCAGCACCTATATCCGAAACAAAGACATTACAAGTTAAGACAGCAACAATGGAAAGGCAAAGAAGACACTGCAATATTGTTTGCCAAAGAATTTGGAACTCATCATTTCGTCGTTATAACAAGATCATTGTAATGCGCACAATAAGCAAACAAAGAGTGCATGCCGCATACCAACAGCCAATATAACAGAGCATGTTAGAATGAAACAGCAGACTTACTACTGTCGAGTCCCATGCAAACCAACATGTTCAGGGAGTACAAAATTGGCATGAACAACAGAGTAGCAGGCTATAAATTTTGTAACAACGACTGAGCAAGATGAAGTTATGATGGCTACATCTACAGAGCAGGGAATGTAAACCAAAAATAGAAGTTACGATGGCAAAAGCTAAAGAGGAGGGAATGTGAACCAACATGTGCCAAGTGAACTAAATAATACTCCTGAACTTATAGTGAAGGGGATGCAAATCAAGATGTTTCGGGATATAAACTTGTAATGAGCAACACATGGAGGATAGTTAATGCTGGAGCTTAGGATGGACCAGATACAGAATATAGTGGGATCACCTGTGAACTTGTATAAGAGGGAATGCAAACCAATATGTTCAGCTTTCCATATGTGAGCGTCATGCCAAGTCAGAGAAACAAGTCAATAATGCAGCTTTTGAAGAACAAGATGGCACGCAAAATTATTATCTAGTAGTATGACAAGTTTATTTGTACTACAGGCTAGATAGCAGAGTGATAGCATGCCAAACTAAGTCCTTACTTTGTTAGCTTACAATGAACTAGATACAAAACAATGGCATCACCTGTAGTACAGGGAATGCAAACCAACATGTTCATGGAGTAAAAAATTGGCACAAACAACATAGTAGCAGGCCATAATTTTTGTAACAACGACTGAGCAAGATAAAGTTATGATGGCTAGATCTACAGAGCAGGGAATGTAAACCAAATATAGAAGTTACGATGCCAAAAGCTATAGAGCAGGGAATGCGAACCAACATGTGCAATTACTTAAAATTGGCCATGAACTAAATAATAGCAGGATGTTACTATAATACCTACAGTATAATTTTTGTAACAACGACTGAGCAAGATAGAAGTTATGATGGCTACATCTACAGAGCAGGGAATGCAAACCAAAATGTTCAATCGCTTAAAGTTAGCAATGAAGTAGAAAATAGCAACGTGTTAAGTCAACAGCTAGGAATAGAACTAAAGGAAGCAGGACAAACAAAAATGAACCACAGAACAATAAACAAACAAAGGGACTTACATTAGGGAGAAGCTCAAACAGAGATCCCGTGAATCTTCACAGGGTTGATAGATCCATTGATGAAGTACGCTACATGTTATCGCAGGGTTGGAGAAGCGGCCATTACACTTGTGGTTACTCATCTCATGCATAAAAAGCGTGGCAGTAGCGTCGTTAGCACAAGCAGTTCCCCCAAGATTAAACAGAACTTATGGGCAAGCAATAAGCGAAGGTTTGAATCCCATGCCCTGCCCGATTGAAGCAGATCAGTTCATACGGTGTCGGTGGTGGATAGATACGGTGAACTGACGGATCAGCAGCCAGCTCGGCGGGGTCAGATCACCGCAGCTGAAGCGGCTGCAGGTAGACTGCTGGATGAGCATATGGTTTCGAGGTTCGGCGGGGATGATCCAGTCCGGTTGATGACGGCGTCGATGAAGCGGCTCCGGCAGGCAGCCGGATGACGAGGATCGCGAGGGCTCGGGTAGGCCAGGGAAGTCCGGCGGGGATGTTCCGGTGCGGTGGTCGTGGAGGTGGGAGAGAGGGACTTGGGAAGTTCCGGTGGGTGGTCTGAGGGAAATGAATTTTTTTTTTGGAGGTTTGGGGCTAGGAGTCAGTGATCCCGAAAAATGACGGGCAGACCCCACCAACACGACTTCATGCCCATCTCCGGGGGTAGAATGGGAATTTGGAAGCGTGTGAAATTTTTGTATTTTGTGGGCGGGAAGTTTTGCCGCTATGAGATTTTGAATTTCGCTAAGGTCCAAGTATAATGATAAAAAATTGTGAGACCGTACTAGTACCTCTGTTCAAGGCCGAGTGCAAAATCAAATCATCATCACCTTGAATATTGGTCACTACCATGGTCATGATCTATCTCTGAAATTAGCGTATCCGCTATATCAAAGTATAATGATAAAAAAATTGTGAGACCGTACTAGTACTTCTATTCTAGGCCGAGTGCAACATCAAATCATCATCACGTTGAAAATTTGTTACCAACTTACCATGATCATGATCTATCTCTGAAATTGGCGCATCCGCTATATCTTTCAAAGTATAATGATAATAAAAATTGTGAGACCATACTAGTACTTCTGTTCAAGTTCGAGTGCAACATCAAATCATCATCACGTTGAAAATTTGTTACCATGATCATGATCTACCTCTGAAAATGGGCGCATCCGCTAAAACTTGCAAAGTATAATGATACAAAATTGTGAGACCGTACTAGTACTTATGTTCAAGGTCGAGTGCAACATCAAATCATCATTACATTGAAAATTGTGTTACCATGATCATGATCTATCTCTGAATTTGGCGCATCCGCTAAATCTCGCAAAGTATAATGATAAAAAAATTGTGAGATTGTACTAGTACTTCTATTCAAGTTCGAGTGCAACATCAAATCATCATCACGTTGAAAATTTGTTACCATGATCATGATCTATCTCTGAATTTGGCGCATCTGCTAAATCTTGCAAAGTATAATGATAAAGAAAAATTGTGAGACCGTACTAGTACTTCTGTTCAAGGTCGAGTGCAACATCAAATCATCATCACGTTGAAAATTTGTTACCATGATCCTCTGAAAATGGGCGCATCCGCTAAAACTTGCAAAGTATAATGATACAAAATTGTGATACCGTACTAGGACTTATGTTCAAGGTCGAGTGCAACATCAAATCATCATTACATTGAAAAGTGTGTTACCATGATCACGATCTATCTCTGAATTTGGCGCATCCGCCTAGTATGTGGGGCCCACCATATATCAGTAGTTTGGCCCGCAAGATAGTGGTAGGGCCAAAAACAGGTGGGTCCCACTTTCCTGTTAATGGGCCGGCCCATTTGGTATGTGGGGTCCACCATACAGAAAGGTGGGCCGGCCCAACAAAATAGTGGGCCGGGCCAAAAACACAGGTGGGTCCCACCTTCCACTTAAAGGGCCGGCCCATTTACCATGTGGGACCACCATAGAGCAAGTGGGCCGGCCCAACAAGATAGTGGGCCGGCCCAATAAGCACATGTGGGCCCCACTTTCCTGTTAAAGGGCCGGCCCAACTAGTATGTGGGGTCCACCATATAGCAAGTGGGCCGGCCCAACAAGATAGTGGGCCGGGCCAAAAACACAGGTGGGTCCCACTTTCCTCTTAAAGGGCCGGCCCATTTATTATGTGGGGTCCACCAAAAAGCAAATGGGCTGGCCCAACTAATTAGTGGGCCGGCCCAGTAGTTGGTGGGGTCCACCTTAAAGCAAGTGGGCCAGCCCAATTAGTGTGTGGGGTCCACCGTAAATCAAATGGGCTGGCCCAAGAAGTAAGTGGGCCAGCCTGTTTAGGTGCTGTTTATATGCCGGCATAATATGCGCTTTAGGATTTTGCGGGCAGGCACATATGTGATTTCGCTTAATTGGGCCGTTTAAGGGATGGGAATTCGTGATTTAGATACTGAGAATATTTACGCAGCATTGATTTCTGTCGGATAGCCTCACTTACCACAAGCACCAAAGAAAAAATGCGCGAAAGAACTATAAAAACTAACTAAATATTACATCAGCTGCAAGGCATTGAAAAAAATATTACAGAACCCAGAGAAATTGAATGGTAATTAAACCTAGCAATACAATGAAGCGATCCGGCAATCTTTTAAGTTGTCCATGCAGCACCTATATCCGAAACAAAGACATTACAAGTTAAGACAACAACAATGGAAAGGCAAAGACACTACAATATTGTTTGGCAAAGAATTTGGAACTCATCATTTCGTCGTTATAACAAGATCATTGTAATGCGCACAATAAGCAAACAAAGAGTGCATGCCGCATACCAACAGCCAATATAACAGAGCATGTTAGAATGAAACAGCAGACTTACTACTGTCGAGTCCCATGCAAACCAACATGTTCAGGGAGTACAAAATTGGCATGAACAACATAGTAGCAGGCTATAAATTTTGTAACAACGACTGAGCAAGATGAAGTTATGATGGCTACATCTACAGAGCAGGGAATGTAAACCAAAAATAGAAGTTACGA